>JAIKVE010000245.1:0-24807 GCA_024679115.1 Phytophthora pistaciae | reverse complement strand
ACAACCCACAGCCCCAGCGCTGTCCTCACCACTCCTGCGGCCAAAGGATATTTTCATCGTCAACGGAATGACGAACGGCATTTGGTCAGAAGACGAGCACGACCGCTTCCAACTCGCTATCAAAGAGTACCCTCAAGGACCATGGGCGGCCATCGCACAGGCGGTCGGCACGCGCTCCGTCCGGCAGGTGCAGACCCACACGCAGAAGTACTACGAGAAGATCATGCGTCGCGTACGTGGACTTCGCAAGGACCGCAAGACGTGGGCGCGCGTCGAGCACCGTATCGACGACGACATTTTGGCGTTCTGTAACCAGATCAAGACGCACGGTCTCAGCCCCACCGCCAGTCGCCCAGGGGTGATGCAGAAGCCGATCGATGGGTCTATCGTCTTCACGCCGCCCACAGGCTCGTCATGTGTGACGCCACGCGATTTCAACAGCGTCGCCGAGGTGGTGGACGAAAACACAGAGCTCAATGCAAGCCACAAGGAACTAGAGGCCGAGCTGGATCAGCCACTTGGCTTCGACAACACTAACGCGATGGATCTGCCTCCGTTGGAAGAGGCGCTCGACTTCCTTATCTCCGTCATGGAGCAGTAAGGCTAGGCTAAGCAGCGATGTAGACGACCTGTCCGATGCAGTTTTGATTCACGGAAAAAAACAAACACTTGACACGCGAATGCAGGATCAACGCGCCGTCGGCAGCAGCTGCGGGCTGTACCGTGTCGACCGATTCTTGAGGACACTGATCCCCGCATAGACAGCGGCGCGCAATGCACGAGTACGACGTTGATCACAGCAACCGCGGAAGGAATCGAATATGCATTTGACTTGCATGTATTATCTCCAGACCCGCAGAAGGAAAACTATCTGTTTAGTTGTTGGCATACTTACCTGCACATGCATCGGCGGAAGTGGACTTTAAAAACGAAATGTCCAGCATCAACGAGCTCAGATGCAGTTATCGTTAGTTATTAAACGGCCCGACGCCGGTTCACTGGCTGCGCGCGCGGACGCACTTCCGCCTGTCGCGAAACCATGAAGGCATGTCGGTCTCCTTCGGCCGCGCAGCATTCGCGCTTTCTCGTGCTGTGAACCATTTCCACGATGGTTGTAGGCAGCACTCGACGCCTGGCGTCCGAGTCCTACAAGGACGCGGTGCTGCCTTCGAACGCCACGTTCTTCGCCTTCGACGGCACCAACTCGGACCTGGCAACCCAACTGTACCTGCGCACCAAAGCCGGCGGGTCGACGACCAAGTAAGTTCCCTAATCTCAGCGTCCCGGACGCGGTTCAGGAACGGCTCGACTCGCTCGACGTCAAATGGGACGACCTGTCGGGCATTGCACAGCGCGCGCTGCTGTGGGACTCGGGCTTCGGCGTCACGCTGGACAATAAGGCGGTGCGGATCTGGCCGCTCGCGAGTCACTCCATGACGGACCTCGCGGTTCCACTGGTGCAGTTCGAGGCTGTGGGCTGCGTGGCGACGAACTGCTCGCAGCCCGACGAAACGCTGAGCCTGAGCAACTTGTACTGCAACGGCGAGCAGATGCTCAACGCCGTGCGCTGCGTCATGGAGGACTTTACGGAGACCGTGCAGATCCACGGGGCCATGTGGATGACCGGCGGGAATCCGGAGGTGATACCGACGCCCAGGGCCAGGAAGCACCAGTGGAAGGACGCCTCCACCAACGTCTCGTACACGGTGCTGGCCATCCACACCCTGGGTCCGGACGACGAGGCCGCGTACGATGCGTGCCCCACCGTCAAGCAGAACGGCGGCTACGGGTCGCTCGTGCTGTCGTGCCACTCGCGCAGCAACATCACGGACGAGGTCAAGAGCGCCATGCTGGAGGCTCAGCCCACCCCTTGGGTCTCGCGATGGCTCGTCGAGGAATTCTTGAACGGAGGCGTCGGGCAGTCAGCTTCGGCGTCGCTCTCAAACGACGAAAGCGGGTTTAATCCGCTGCTGATCGCCCCGATCGCGGCTGGCGTTGTCGTGGTTGTCGGTCTCATCGCGCTCTTCGTGTACGTTAAGCGCAAGCGACAGAGTAATGACGAGTCGGACGCGCTCGAGGACTCTCTCATCTACTTGGAGACGTTCCGAGCGCCGACGTTCAAGGACGACAATAAGCTTGAGAACGACTTTGCCCCCGACGGCTCCACTGCGCCGACCGTCGACGACACGATGTCCAATCCCCACAGGAACGTGGACAAGACCATCAAGTTTCTGTCGAGTACCAGCTCCGCCAGCGAGTTCGGGTCCGGGTCGAACCAAACCTTGCAGATCCTACTCGGCAGCGAGTTCCTGGTCGGCAAGCGGCTGCCGTTCGAGAATCTCGTCTTCAAGCGAGCTCTGTCCAAGGATGCGTGTGGGGAGGTGTGGCTCGGAGAGTACCAGGGCCAGCAACTCGCCATCAAGCGGTTGTTGCAAGCCAAGGCCCATCAAGCCGATGAAGTGGAGGAGTTTGCACAGGAGATCGAGCTCAGCGCCAGTTTGGTGCACCCCGTCTCGTTCATTGGCGTGGCCTGGAACAGCCTCAACAACTTGGTCATGGCGCTCGAATTCTTCCCGATGGGGGATCTTCAAGCGTATCTGGAAAAGCACGCGGACCTCATGACCTGGGCGAAAGACAAAATCCACATCGCTGTTGGAGTGGCCCGAGCACTGGAGTACTTGCACTCCCGAACTCCTCCACTTATCCATCGAGACCTCAAGTCGAAGAACATTTTGCTGACTCAAAAGCTCGAGGCCAATCTCATCGACTTTGGCGTGAGTCGCAATCGACAGGAGCATTCGATGACTGCAGGCGTTGGGACGCCCTACTGGACAGCACCGGAGATCCTAGAGGGTAAACGATACACGGAGCAGGCGGACATTTACTCGTTCGGCGTGGTGTTGTCAGAGCTGGACACAGGCAAGATCCCGTACCACGACGCGTTGACGTCGGAGGGGAAGAAGCCCAAACCATTCCAGATCCTGTCGGACGTGATGGCGGGGATGCTGCGACCAAGTTTTTCGGAACAATGCCCTACCAGAATTCGCCGTATTGGTGTGGCCTGTTGCCAGCATGACCCGACTCGACGACCAACTGCAGTGCAAGTTGCCAAGATGCTGCAAGTGTCGGACGAGATTTTGTGTCCTAGATAGTGAAACTTAGAGTTTAGAGCTTACTTATATACAATCTGCGGCCTCCTTCCCACCGCGACTATGAAGCTCTTGTACCAACTCGCGTGCGGTTGGTCGGTTTCTTGGGTTGAGCGCCAAGCACGCGAATCCAAGTCGCTGGATCCACGCGGGGCAGTCTTTCGAGAAGCTTGGGCGCAACCGACCCGCCATGACGTCCTGCAAGACGTAGAACGGCTTGGGCATGCCTCCGTTCTCCGTCACAGCGTCAGCGTACGGAGCTTTGCCCGTGTCAAGCTCGGACAAGATCACACCGAAGGAATAAATATCGGCTCGCTGCGAGTAGCGCTTGCCTTCCAGCACCTCGGGCGCCGTCCAGTAGGGCGTTCCAATCCCGCCGGTCATCGTGAGGTCGATGGTGTCTCGACTAACACCAAAGTCGATCAGCTTTGGCTCCAGCGTCTTGGTCAGCAAAATGTTGCTAGACTTGAGGTCGCGATGGATCAGAGGAGGCGTCCGAGCGTGCAGATATTCTAGCGCTGAGGCGATTCCGATGGCCATCTCAAGCTTGCCATTGCTCCATGATAATAACATTCCGTCCTCTCTTAAATAACGTTGCAGGCTCCCCATAGGAAGGAGCTCCATCACCATCACCAAGTTGTCGAGAGTGTTCCACGCCACGCCGATGAACTCGACGATGTTGGGGTGGATGAGGCTCGCGCTAAGCTCAATTTCTTCAGCGAAAGCCTGGACATTGTGGGCTTTCTGGTGCTTGGTCTGCAGCAGCCTCTTCACCGCCACCTTTTGGCCGTTGTACTCGCAGATCCAGACTTCCCCCGACGCTCCCTTGGAGATGGTCTTCTCAAATGCCAAGCTCTCGAACGGAATGTGCTTCCCTTGTAGGTGCTCACTACCCAGAAGTATCTGCAACGTCTTGTTGGAGCCGACGCTCTCATAGTGGCTCGAGAGCGTCGAAGACTGAGACGTCAGTTGACTGGTCACCACCATGGGGCGAACCACCATATCGGGGGTATCCCCACTCCAGTAGTGCGGGGAGACTGCGCCATACTCGTAGGTCAGCTTCTCCGCCAGCTTCTTCGCTCTCAGCCGCCACAAGTACCAGCCAACGCCACCGATAACGATGAAAACACCCAGCAGAATGGGAATCAACAGGAGCTTGTTGAAGCCTGAGTCCCGCGCGAACTCCTCTTCGAGCCACGTCGTGACCCACGCGCTGCCCGTCGGCACCGTGGTGTTTGCAGCCATGTACGCGCCCGAGAACTCGTCTCTGCGGTGGCACGGCACCGTCAACGCCCCGTAGCCAGACGGACACTCATCCCAAGCTGGGTCCTCCCCATTGGGCACCGTGTGCACTGAGTAGACGGAGAAGGTGATGTTGCCTCCGAACTCGTCGATGTCCTGTGTCCAGGTATGGTCTCTTAGTCGCAGCTCTGGTTTCATATCAGCGGCTCCCCCCGTCGACCACATTGTACCCAAGAAGCTGCCAGCGCCTGGGTCCTTGAACACATCCACGACGCAGCGAGAGGCGTTGAGGATCTGGTAGTCCGTGCAGAACTCCGTGAAGTAGGCCGTCTCGTCGTTGGGCTGCGAGCAGTTGAGGAATGTGCAGTCCACGTTGGCCACGTCGGCCTTGGGGATGGCGATGTCGCCCATGGAGTAGCTGCCCATGGTCCAGATCTGCACGGGGTCGTTGTCGGGCGAGACAGCGAAGCCCGAGTCCCAGAGCACCGCGCGCTGAACCAGACCCGGCAGGTCCTTGAAGGCGATGTTGAGAGCACTCAGCCGCTTGGTCACTGCGCTAGGCACGAACGTGAGGTCGAGGGCGGCGCCCGTGTCGCCCGCTTTGTGGCGGATGTAGAGCTGCTGCGCGATGTCCGAGTTGGTGCCGTCGAAGACGAACGACCCGTTGGTAGGCAGTGCAGAGGAGGACCCAGACGCGTCGGCCTCTAGGCTGCGGAACGTGATGATCTGGCCATGAGCCAGGCCCCACGCCGTCGTCGAGGCGACAAGCACCCAGAGACGCATGGCCGTCGCTCGCTGTCACTGTCGCTTCACGTGGCAAATCTCAGAGTGAGGGGACCCATTGCTGGCGGGAGACTTTCAACTAGCAGTATCCTATCAGTCGCCGAAGAGATATCATATCTGCATTTGCCCGCAGTTGGACTTGAAGGTGTCCATGTTTCTATCAAAGTCTCCGCTATCCCGCGCCCTGCTCACTGTCTGCACCGAACGGATGGACATGTCAATGTCGGTAGAGCAAAGCAAGCAATTCCGCGCGCGCTGCCACCGTGAACATGAGAGCCCCGCTCTCTCACTAGCACACCTTCGCACTGAAAACGGCCTGGGCATGGATGCTGTCTGTAGGTTTCCAACGGACGTCAACGGCGATGGCTTCGCCCTGCGTCGATACGCACGCACTGTCGAAGCCCGTTGTGAACGCCCGCCGGGCCAATGGCCCCCAGCTCACTAACCGCTCGACGCCTTCGCCCTAAAGCCTCAGTTGTTCGCTGCTGCCGATGCGTGGACAGCGTCTGACCTCTGCGTCCGCGAAGGACGCGGTGCTACCGTCCAACGACACGTACTTCGCCTTCGACGGGACCAACTCGGACCTGGCTCGGCAGCTCTACCTGCGCGCGAAAGCTGGAGCCAGCGCTGCTCCGTTCAAGGCGCTAACGGTGCCCTCCCTCCTGCAGGACCGACTGGACGACCTCGGACTGGAATGGGAGGACCTACCGGGCATCGCTCAGCGCGCGGTGCTCTGGGACTCGGGCTTCGGCGTGACGCCGACCAACGAGGTCGTGCGGATCTGGACGCTCAGCGGCCACGCCATGACGGACTTGGCCGTGCCTCTAGTTGAGTTCCAGGACGTGGGCTGCACCGCGAAGAACTGCACGCAGCCGGACAAGACCACGAGCTGGAGCAACTTGTACTGCAATGGGGACCAAATGCTCAGCGCTGCGAGATGCGTCGTCGAGGACTTCACCGACAAGAGCGACATCCACCTGGCCATGTGGGAGACCGGCGGCAACCCGGACGTGGTCCCTGCGCCGACAGTAAGGAAGCACGCGTGGGTGGACGAGAGCTCGGGCATCCAGTACAACGTGGTGGCGGTGCATACGCTGGATCTGGACGATGAGCCTGCGTACGGGGAATGCGCTTCCAGCTCTCAGAACGACGGCAACGGGTCGCTGGTGCTGCCCTGCTACACGACAGCGGACGAGCCGGATGCGATCAAGAGCAGGAGGGAGGAGGTGCAGGGCTCTGCGTGAGTCAACCGCTGGCTGGTGGAGGACTTTTCAGGCGAGGTGGAGACGACGATGGCCTCCAAAGGCAATTCCTCGGGCTTGAAGCTGACGTACGTCCTCCCTCCCGTCTGTGGCATCCTCGTCGTTTGTGGTCTAGTAGCGCTCTTCGTCTACTCCAAGAGGAGACGGCGAGAAGCTGCCGAATCCGACCCGCTGGAAGACTCGCTCATTGATGGGGAGGGTCTTCACCCTCCAGGAGGAGTGAAGGACGCTCCAATTCCGCAAGACGAGTTCGCACCGAACCAGTCCACAGCTTCAACGGTCAACAGCTCGGTCTTGACGGCGGCACACGGAACCGTCGACCGGTCGACGTGGCTGCGGTCGAGCTCCAGCTCATTCGACGAAGACTACAGCTCCGGGTCCAACAACACGCTCAAGATCCTGCTCAATAGCGAGTTCCTGGTCGGCCAGCGCATTCCCTACGAGAGTATCAACTTCCATAAGGCTTTGTCCAAGGGGGCCAGCGGGGAGGTGTGGCTCGGAGAGTACCAGGGCCAGCAAGTCGCAGTCAAGAGGCTGTTGCAGGCCAAGGCCCATCGCGCTGACAAAGTGGAGGAGTTCGCCAAGGAGATCGAGCTGAGCGCGAGCTTGGAGCACCCGAACATCGTGTTGTTCATTGGCGTGGCGTGGAATAGTCTGAATAACCTCGTGATGGTGCTCGAGTTCTTCCCCATGGGGGACCTGCAGTCGTACCTGGAAAAGCACGCGGACCTCATGACCTGGGCGAGAGATAAAATCCACATTGCGGTGGGGATCGGACGCGCGCTCCAGTATCTCCACGCGCGTAGTCCGCCGCTCATCCATCGCGACCTCAAGTCGAAGAACATTCTGCTAACCAAGAGGCTCGAGGCAAAGCTCATCGACTTCGGCGTGAGTCGCGACTGCCAGGAACATTCGATGACTGCCGGGGTTGGGACCCCGTACTGGACGGCACCGGAGATCCTTGAAGGCAATCGGTACACGGAGCAAGCCGACATCTATTCCTTCGGCGTGGTGCTGTCCGAGCTCGACACGGGCAAAATCCCGTACCACGACGCGTTGACCATTGACGGGAAGAAGATCAAACCATTCCAGATCCTGGCGGAGGTGATGGTGGCCACGCTGCGTCCGAGTTTCTCGGAGGAGTGCCCACCTCGAATCGCTCGTATTGGTGCTGCATGCTGCCAGCATGACCCGGATAAACGCCCCACCGCCGAGGAGGTGGTGAAGATGTTGCAAGAAACCAACTAAGTAGCCTCACTGACTGGTATCACGCGCTTGAAGTCGAGCGCGTGTGTAGCGAACGGAGAGCCTTCCAACTGATAGAGTAGAGCATTTCAATAGACGTACTCAACCGGCCACCAGTAGATGTAGTCGCGCAGCTTGCCGTGTTGTGCGACACGGGCTTCGACATTTGTTTACATCTTGAAACGAACTTAAGATTGTCAAACAATATGTTTGCTGTGTATTTTGGGTTTGGAAGTGAGGATAAATCGTTAATATCGATCTCCCACCACTCACTAGCGCGACGACGATAGCCGTTTGCACTAGTCCATATGAACGTTAGACAGTATGACAACGTGAAGAACTAAATCCCTGATAATTATCTATTGCCAGAATGGTTCGACACGTCGTCGAAGGGACTTCAAGTTCACCAATCAAGTAGCAAGTTTTAACTTTTAAAAAGCTTAAACTATAGTAGAAGCGGCTAAACAATTTCTCGCGTCGGCGTCGTCACCTCAATCTATCGTGGCATCCTCCCTTATATAGCTAAGCTGTTGCTCGTCACGCCATTATTTTTGTCTGACCAACCTAGTGAGGCACCTGGCAATGGACGACTTCGATTCTTAGGCCCTTCAGACATCGGATCATTTTCCGTTGAGCTAATTCCGCGCGAGATACGAATATGTCGCCACAGGTAACCGCATTCTCTGTAACCTTGTCATTCGAGCTTCCACCGCAAAGAAAGCAAGTACCGATCCGACTTCTCGCTCAATAGTCAATGAAGGAGTATCCAGCATACATGGACACAGATTTACCTTCAAACTCCACCCCCTACTCCTGGGATGGAACTAACTCGGACATCGCTCGCCAACTCTACTACCGAGCCAAAGTAGGCGACTCAGTGACTCAGTTCAGCAACTTTAGCGTTCCGTCAGCGGTCCAAGATCGGCTCAAGGAGCTTCATCTCGACTGGAACGAATTGTCAGGCATCGCTCAGCGAGCACTACTCTGGGACTCTGGGTTTGGATTGTCCCCGAAAAACGAGGCCGTGCAGATCTGGCCGCTCGATGGCCACTCCATGGCCGACCTGGTTGCTTCACTGAGCTTCAGAACGTTGGATGCCCAGAGCAGGTTTGCATACAACCAGATAGCACACCCAGTTACACCAGCAAGCTGTGTACAGGAGATCAAATTCTAGAGACGGCTAGGTGTGTCGTTCAAGACTTCAGCGATACCAGTAATCCGCATACCGCGATATGGGTAACTGGGGGCAACTCAGACGCGATACCGACTCCGCGAGTCCGGAAACACGCCTGGATGAGTCACCTGGACAACGGTTCCTACGTGGTTTATGCTGTCCACATGACCGACGAGATGCACGAGCCGGCGTGGAATGAGTGCGCTCGAGCTGACCATAGCGGCGGCTATGGATCTCTGGTAGTGCCTTGCCACACTACAGCAAACCTATCTCTAGAATTGAAGACCAGAATGGAGGAGGTTCAAGGCAGCCCTTGGGTCTCGCGATGGCTGGTTGAGGATTTCAGAACGGCATCCAGGGCGGGAAAAGACTCGAAGTTGGTGTCTCTTGCAGCAGTCGCTGCTGGAGCTTGCGTTCTCATTGGGGTGGTTGGTCTCGCATTGTTTGTCAACAAGAAGTACAAGAAGGACGATCGTGAAGCAGTCGTCCCAACCCCCAAGATGCACAATAGCAGCTCAAATGCTGGTCCCAACAACGACATCACGAGCCCGGATCAATCCACCGACGTAACAACTGAAGACACTGACACCGAGCGGGTGATCGAGTCGTGTCCACGCGTCAACAATCCCGTTTGGCAAATAGAAAGTGAATGCGCCTCTGACTCGAACGTGGTGGTGGTGGAGACACTTTTCAATAGCGTATCGTTGATCGGACGGCGAATTCCGTACGAGAGCCTGACCTTCGAGCGATCATTATCGACTGGAGGTGCCAGAGGAGTATGGCTCGGCATCTACCGAGGTCAACAAGTTGTGATCAAGAAGCTGCTGGAGACTGACCCACCCCCGTCCAACGACCCCGAGCAAGTTGTGAAGGAGATTGAGCTAAGTGCAAGCTTGACGCACCCTAATATCGTATCCGTCTTCGGCGTAGCGTGGAACAACTCCAACAGTTTGGTCATGGTGGTAGAGTACTACCCTACAGGAAACCTGCAAGCGTATTTGACCAAGAACGCCGAGTCACTCTCAGCCAAGGACGTCCTTCGCATCGCTATTGGGATTGGGCTCGCCGTGGAGTATCTGCATTCACGATCCCCTCCGCTTCTCCATCGAGGCATTCGATCGCGGAATGTCCTTCTCACAAACGCGTTGAAAGCTAAACTTGTTGGATTCGGCTTGAGTCGCAGCCCCCAAAAGCATTTAGAGGCGGAGGACAGGAGGGCACACTGCTGGGTGGCTCCGGAAGTGGTAGAAGGCAAGCGATACACGGAACAGGCAGACATTTACTCGTTCGGTGTGGTGCTATCGGAGCTCGACACGGGTACGACTAACAGTGAGGCACCGGTGACTGTAAATCAAAATCGTTTCCAGATCTGGGCAAACGCAATATCACGAATCCTCCGCCCAAGCTTCTCGGACGAATGCCGTCAGCGAATTCGTGGGATCAGCGCAATATGCTGCCAGAATGACCCAGCTCAGCGCCCAACAGCGCCTCAAGTGGTAAAGCTACTGAAGGGTATTAATTAGATAACTACCTGATAGTAAGAACAAAAAGTTTATTTAAAAAACTAATACATAGTTTCTTTAATCTTTATCGTAAGGCTTACGTGGACGAGATGATGGTATCGCGAGGAACTTATATTATGAGCGCACTTGCGCAAAATCTTAGTGGATACATTGACATTTCAAAACGTAAGCGGGGGCTAAAGAGCCAAAACAACAGTATAATTCAAATATTACCGCATTGCCCGACAATAGCATACTCTCAGCTCAACTCCTATAGCGAACAACAGATAGTCGATCATCTTTGATTCTGATGCCAAACCATGCGATCAGGAGTCCACATTATCCCATGCACCATCGACCACGGATGCCGTCGAGCTAAATTTAAGTACAGAATTGACACCATTGGTAAACTCCCCAAGCACAGACTGCTCAAACTTCAGACTTCGCTCATTCTGCCTTTCTCCTCATTTATATACATCGTTGACTTCATCTAAAACTCCTCGACTGGCCATGAAAACGACGGAGAACCATAGACGTCACCTCGAGTCGTCTGCCTCGTACATGAACGCAGTACTGCCTTCAAACGCCACTTACTTTCAATACGACGGAACCAACTCGGACCTCGCGAGGCAGTTGTATCTACGCGCGAAAGCTGGCGACTCAGCAAAGCCCTTCACCAACTTCCAAGTGCCCGACAAGATCCAGCAACGGCTCAGCGATCTCAACATCGGCTGGGACGGTCTGTCGGGCAACGCTCAGCTCGCGCTGCTGTGGGATACGCGGTTTGGCATCACACTGGACAACAAACCGGTGCAGATGTGGACGCTTGGAGGTCACTCCATGTCGGACCTTGCCATCCCGTTGGCGCAGTTTCAACACGTTGGCTGTACCGAGATGAACTGCACGCAGCCAGACAACAGCACGAGCTACAGCAATCTGTACTGCAACGGCGAGCAAATGCTCAACGCCGCGCGGTGCGTCATGGACGACTTCACTGATCCCGTGGGAATCCACGGCGCGATGTGGATCACCGGCGGAAACCCAAAGTCGATCCCGGTTCCAAGGGTCAGGAAGCACGAGTGGGAAGAGGACTCGACCAAGACCCCGTACACCGTCCTCGCTGTCCACACAGTGGATAAGAGCGACGAGCCGGCGTACGGCGTGTGTCCAAGTAAAGACGAAAACGACGGGTATGGGTCGCTCGTGTTGTCCTGCTACTCGTCCCTGAAGGTGTCGGATGACGCGCGTAGTGCCATGGAGGAAGTGCAGGGCACTCCGCGGGTGTCTCGATGGCTCGTGGAGGACTATTCAGGCACCTCGCCATCATCAGCCGACAGCAAAAACGGGTTCAACATGTTGCTCCTCGTGCCCATCGTTGTCGGTACGGTTGTCGTTGTCGGCGTTGTCGGCCTCGTCATATTCTTCAAGCGTCGACGCAGCAACAACGCATCAAGCAGCTCATCTAACGAAGATGTTGGCTCCCCCAACGGCCTGTATCACGGCAACAATATGGACACCCCCGGAGACTACAACAACGCCCGTGGACGCCCCACAAACGAGACCATTCAAAACACAGATACGTCTTCAAGCGCCAACACTTGGAACGGACTAAAACGCACGTCTACCTTGGACGAGAACCTGAGCTCCGGGTCGAACAGCACGCTCAAGACGCTACTAGGCAGCGAATATTTAATCGGAAAGCGCATTCCGTACGAGGCCATCCGCTTCGAGCGAGCGCTCTCGAAGGGAGCTTATGGTGAAGTATGGGTCGGCGCCCTCCAAGGTCAGCAAGTCGCGATCAAGCGCCTGTTTCAGAGCAAAAAGAACCGAGCGGAAGACGTGGAGGAGTTTGCCAAGGAGATCGAGCTAAGCGCCAGCTTGGTGCACCCGAACATCGTCACTTTCGTGGGTGTAGCCTGGAACAGCCTCAACAACTTGGTCATGGTGCTCGAGTTCTTCCCCTTGGGAGATCTCCAGGGATATCTGGCCAAGAACGCCGACTTGCTCACGTGGGCCAAGGACAAGATCGACGTTGCGATCGGGATTGGTCGAGCGATTGAGTATCTCCACGCCCGCCACCCACCACTGATCCACCGAGACCTGAAGTCGAAGAACATTCTACTGACACGGAAGCTCGAGCCCAAACTCATCGACTTTGGTGTGAGTCGCGGGCGAGAAGAATATTTCATGACGGCCGGTGTCGGCACCCCGTACTGGACGGCACCCGAAATCCTCGAGGGAAGACGATACACCGAGCAGGCAGACATCTACTCGTTTGGCGTGGTGCTATCGGAGCTCGACACATGCAAGCTTCCGTATCACGACGCGTTGGCTCCGAACGGACAGAAGCCCAAGCCGTTCCAGATCTTGGCGGACGTGATGGCGGGGACACTTCGACCGAGTTTCTCGGAGACCTGCCCGCGACGAATCCGTCGCATTGGTGTGGCGTGCTGCCAACAAGACCCAGCGAGTCGCCCGACTGCTGCTCAAGTAGTGGTGATGCTGGAAGGGGGAGATGAAGAGCGTTAAGCTACTCGTCTTTGAATGGGCTCTAGACAGAATCAACTTTGCCACGAATTAGCCCATTCGATCGAGCAGAGCGGATCTGAAGGAGGAGGAATTAATGAAAATATTATCTAGGCGTCTTCTTCAGCTTAAGCAGGATCGATACGTGCTAGAAGGCTTCATCAACCAGAACCATTTAGAGTTATTTAGGTTGAGCAATTCCAGGACCATCAAGCACCAAGTGTATGATAAGCGTGATCAAGCCTAGAAGCGAATTTTTTTTTTAAAGTGATCAGCCACCGTGGACAGATGAGTGACCACCATTCGAGGAGCAGCGGGGCGATGAAGGAAGGTGGACGACTGGGGTCCAACTACAAACACAACATTGAATGCCGGAAAAGGCCGCTGGCGTCGGCACCCCGTATTGGTCTGCCAGAATCCTCGAAGGAAAGCGACAACCGGAGCAAGCGGACATCTATGCGTATGATATGGTGTTAACGGAGCTTGACACTGGCACACTGCCGTACCATGGCGCGTTTGGTTGACGCTGGACGGGAAGAAACTCAATGTATTTGTAATGATATCCAAGATGGATATCGGGGTTTCCAAGCGGCAAGTCTCTGCTTCGGCACACCGACCTGGGACAACGATGGACCAGGAGTGACCAAGTTACGATTGACCGAATAGGATAGAGAATTGTATTGATAGGATAGGATTCGTGGAGTAGTTACTATTCGGGCCTCCACCCGGTACGGTTCTGCGGCCGGGTGCTCAAGGAGAATGAGGTCAACTACCATCCTGCCGAGTGTCGTGACTGTGCTTGCGTTGGTCGGTGCTGGTCTGTTCGGCTGGCGACGTCGATCGCAATACCTGGCAAAACGCTCTCGAGGTCCCCAAGAAGAGACCCGATCAACGATCGTGACCAGCTCCATGGCGCTTCAAAGCTCGTCAATCTCCAGTTCCACCAACTACGACAGTCCTGGCTCGAGCAAGACGCTCAAGATCCTGCTTGGAAGCGTGCACATACAGGGGAAGCGCATTCCGTACGACGCTATTACTTTCGAGCGACCTCTGTCCAAGGGGGCGTCGGGGGAAGTCTGGTTGAGCGAGTACAACGGACAGAAGGTGGCCGTGAAGAAGCTGCTGCAGGTCAAGACCCAGAACGCGGAGAAGGTTCAAACCTTCGCTGAAGAGATCGAGCTAAGCGCCAGCCTCGTTCACCCAAACATCATCGAGCTCCTCGGCGTCGCCTGGAACACGCTCAGCAATTTGGTGATGGTACTTGAGTTCCTACCCACGGGGAATCTACACAACTACCTGGAGAACAATAGAGACAAACTATCGTGGGCTAGACACAAGATCCACATGGCCATCGGAGTCGCTCGAGCTCTCAAGTACTTACACGCGTGCACGCCGCCTCTAATCCATCGCGACATCAAGTCGAACAACATCCTGCTGACCGAATCACGGGAGCCCAAGGTCATCGACTTTGGAATAAGCCGCGGACTCGTGGATCTCACCATGACGGGAGGGATGGGCACGCCCTACTGGACGGCGCCCGAGATTTTGGAGGGGAAGCGCTACACGGAGCAGTCCGACATCTACTCGTTTGGTGTATTGTTGTCGGAGTTGGACACTGGTAGAATCCCCTACCACGACGCGTTGACGGAGGACGGGACCAAGATGAAGCCTTTCAAGATCCTGCACGAAGTCATGTCAGGCTCGTTGCGTCCGAGTTTCACCGACGAATGTCCACCAAGAATTTTAAGGATTAGCGCTGCGTGTCTGTCGGCAGATCCGCTCAGCCGGCCAACAGCGCAGGAGCTGGTGCGGGATCTTGAAGGCAAGGACTGCGACTTGGAGGAATAGACAAGAGATCGCATTGTACTTTATGAATATTAATCAGTCTCTTGTAGCATTTTCACTACTTCACTGGCTGTGGGGCGTTTAGATGCATCAAGCTGGCAACACTCTGCCCCAATACGCATCATTCGAGGCGGGCAGTTGTCGGAGAAACTTGGACGCAGCTTCCCCGTCATGACGTCCGTCAAGATCTGAATTGGCTTGTGCTCTTGGCCCACGTCGTCATGGTAGGGGATTCTACCCGTGTCCAGCTCGGACAAGACCGCTCCGAACGAGTAAATGTCCGCCTTCTCCGAGTATCGCTTGCCCTCTAGAATCTCGGGCGCTGTCCAGTACGGAGTGCCGACTCCCGCCGTCATTGACAGCTCCTGGCAGTCCCTACTGACGCCGAAGTCGATCAACTTCGCCTCCAGTGTTGCAGTGAGCAGGATGTTCCTCGACTTGAGGTCTCGATGGATGAGCGGAGGAGATCGCGAGTGTAAATACTCGAGAGCGCGTCCAATTCCTACAGCGAGTCGAATCAATTCATCGTCCCAAGACAGCGAGTCGTGGTTGTCGCGCAAGAACCTCTGCAGGTCGCCAGTGGGGAAGTATTCGAGCACCATGACCAAGTTGCTGAGACTGTTCCACGCCACGCCAATGAACGTGACGATGTTGGGGTGCACCAGACTGGCGCTGAGCTCGATCTCCTTGGCGAACTCCTCCACTTCGCACGCTTGAAGCGTCTTGGTCTGCAAGAGGCTCTTTACAGCGACCTGCTGACCCTCGTACTCGCCGAGCCACACCTCTCCCTGGGCTCCCTTGGATATCGCACGCTCAAGCTTGACGCTCTCGTACGGAATGCACTTGCCCGCTAGAGACTTACTGCCGAGCAGCGTCTTGAGCGTGAGATTCCACTCCGAGGTGAAGTCTCGATACGCTGCATCGACGGTGCTTGGCTTGCCAACGAGTTGGTCCGGCACGGTAGCACTGTCTTCAAGTGTTGGAGCGGTAGATCGGCCTCCAGAGTCACGTTGAGAGCTGCTTTTCCGTCTCCGATAGACGACGACAAGCAGCGCAACGAGAGCGAAGCCGACAGCTCCACAAATGATGGCAATGAGCAGCACCACGTTGATGCCGTCCTGGGCACTGACTTTGTAGTCTTCAACCACCCATCGAGAGACCCACCCGCTTCCGCTAACGGTCTGCCTCTCACTGTTGGTGGTGTCGGAGGCGTTGGTAGCCAGGTAGCAGGGGAACACGAGCGACCCGAAGCCGCCGTTCTGGTCGCTTGTAGCGCACGTGTTGTACGACGGCTCGTCCTCGAGATCCACCGTGTGAATGGCTGGCACCTTGAACGAGTCGCCGCTGAGCCTTGTCGACAACACTCTCCTGGAACACAGGGATCGTCTCGCACGAGAGCTCCACTACCGTCGAGGTCGACTGCTGTCCAGGTCCCTGCATAGGAACCCGCCGAAGCTTGATACAGCCGTTCTTGTGGAGCTGTAGGCCGTGGAACTGCACGCCGTTGATCTCTCTGACGTTTCCGATACTAGCCCACGCGATTGTGACGCTGCCGTCCTCATCCACGTATCTACAGGAGGTCATTTTGCAGCCCACCGTAGACGTGAAGCCCTCGAAGTCCGCTCGGATCTTGAAAGACCGCACGATTGTACCTGTCTGCACACCCGTAGCTCGTTTAGACATATTCTCATGGCCGCTGCTGCTGTCTCTCCACGTGTGCTTGGTGATCCATGGGGCCGGGACCACCTTTGAGTTCTCTCCGATCCCCCACATCGCGGTGTTTGGGTTGCTGCTGTCGTCGAAGTCCTCAACGACGCACCGAGCCGCTGCCACCATCTCGGCCCCCGTGCAGTAAAAGTGGCTATAGCTCGTGCTGTTGTCTGGCTGCGAGCAGTTCTTCTCCTCGCAGCCGACGGCGTGGAAGTCGACGAGAGGCACGGCCAGGTCGGCCATGGAGTGGCCACTGAGCGGCCAGACCTGCACGGCCTCGTTGGTCGGGGACACGGCAAAGCCCGAGTCCCAGAGCAGCGCTCGCTGGGCGATTCCAGGCAGCTGGCCCCATTCGAGCTGGAGCGTATCGAGTCGCGTCTGCACTGCCGGCGGTACCGTGAAGCTCTGGAATTGATCTGCTTGAGCCCCCGCCTTGGACCGGAGGTAGAGCTGCCGAGCGAGGTCCGACGAGGTCCCGTCGAAGGAGAATTCGTCGTCGCTTGAAGGCAGCTCGGCAGTCTTGTATGAGTCTGAGGCTGCGAGCTCGCGGCCGACGACGTAGTGCAGCTTCATGGCGGCCTCTCTTCTTGGGCGAGCAAAAGCGTCAATGAAGTATCAACTCGAGCTGATCCCTAGCCGAGAGTTGTCGTCGTGTTGGCTTCGGCGGTCATGTAGGGCCGCCGTGAAGGTATCCAGGTGAAATGGCTACAGTACCCTCGACAGTACTAGGTCGTCGAGCATCTCCATTGATCTGGTCTAACAGAATGCAACAAGTACCATTCGCCTGACTGTCGATTGAATACCGCTCTTCTGGTAGCCTATAGCGGTCGACCTGAAGCCTGTCGGAGCGAAAGTCGGATGCGCTGCGGTGCTCGTAGGGGGTTTCGTGACAGGCAAAAGTGAAAGTTGCGCGGGTTAGCTGAGCCCCACGAATTATCTCCACGTAACTGAGACCTTCGTCTCTCGTGGTGATCACGAGGGCCTCCGTGCTGGCCCCTTTCTCGGAAAGTTGATGTACATTGACTTAATGCTGGCCCTTTCTCGGACGGATGCTGCACCGCACCATTTGGAAGTCCGTTACGACCGGCATCTTCCTCTTATGTACTTTGACGCGTTCCTCATTCCAATTATTGCCTTCCGAGCTGCAAACCATGCGGGTATCGGCTCTTGTGGCCCAACTAGCAGCTTTAGTCGTGGCTGTACAAGGCCGAAGAGCCTTCCGAGGTTTAGAGTCAACAATCTCCTCGTCGTCCCTGCCGTCGAACGACTCGTTCGTGTTCGACGGCTCCAACACTGACATCGCCCGACAGCTCTACACGCGCCACCAAGCCGGCGACACGAGCGATGCCGTCTCGCTCACCTCTGTCCCCAGTGCCGTAAACGACCGACTTGACCCCTTGGGCATCAAATTTGACGATCTACCGGGTCTTGTGCAGCGCGCCGTGCTCTGGGATACGGGCTTCGGCATCTCCCCGACTAACGACGCCGTGCAGATCTGGACCATGGCCAACTTCACCATGGCGGACCTGGCCATCCCAAAGGCCGAGGTCGGAGAGGCTGGCTGCACCTTCAAGAACTGCTCGCAGCCGAACGACGTGACCGCCTACTTCACTCTGATATGCTCCGGGGACCAAATGCTCAGCGTCGCGCAGTGCGTGGCCGACACGTTCGAAGACGACGGAGCTGCCGGCTACTTGGGCGCCATGTGGTCGAACGGGGCCGACCCGAATACGGCCCCGCTGATCCGAATGCGAGATCACGCGTGGACGGACCCCGTCTCGAATGACTCGTACAGCGTCTACGCTGTTCACACGGTGCCCTCCGCGCTGGCCCGGGAGATCATCAAAGGCGATGCTCAGCGGGGACAGTCGGTTCTTCACCCCATCCGGAACGAACTTGAGGGAGAGTCGGTCGCGGGTGTCGTTGGCCTGGTGGCGGATGTAGAGCTGCCGCGCGATGTCGGAGTGGGTCCCATCAAACACGAACGAGTCGTTGGAAGAAGGCAGCGAAGAGGAGGAAGGATCTAGACTCCGTAAGCTGTTGGTGTGGCTGCCAGTCATGATCTCGCTGTGATGTGAATCTTAGTCCAGTGGACGCGTGACGACGGTGATCCGGGTTAAATGGTGAGAACACTAATTTACCAATGTTTAGAGCAGTTTTGGTAAGTTATTAGATATTTTTTTCACATTACGTCGTTATACTTCCCCAAGAGCTCGAGTACGAGCTCCCGCGCTGTGGGTCGTTTCCGAGGATCAAGAGATAAACACGCCGCACCGATCCGCTGGATCCTGGGAGGACAGTCTCGAGAGAAAGTTAGACGCATGACGCCCGCCATGACTTCCTGCAAGACGTGGAATGGTCTTACCTTGCTGCCGTCCTCCATCACCGCGTCCGAGTAGGGGATTCTACCCGTGTCGAGTTCCGAGAGCACCACTCCGAACGAGTAGATGTCCGACTTCTCCGTGTACCGGTCGCCCTCCAAGATCTCAGGCGCCGTCCAGTAGGGCGTCCCCACCCCCGACGTCATGGTACTGTCGATCATGTTTCGACTTACTCCGAAATCCGTGAGCTTGGGCTCCAGGTGCTTGGTCAGTAGAATGTTGTTGGACTTGAGGTCGCGGTGGATGACCCCGGGCGTGCGACTGTGCAGATACTCGAGCGCCTCGGCGATGGCGATCGCGATGTGGATCTTGTCTCTGGCCCACGAGAGGATGCGGATGTTCTTGTCCAAGTAGTCTCGGAGGTTCCCATTCGGGACGTACTCGATCACCATGGACAGGTTGGTCAGGTTGTTCCACGCCACGCCGACGAACTTGACGATGTACGGGTGCACGAGGCTGGCGGTCAGCTCGATCTCCTCCGCGAACGACTGCACGTCGTCCGCCTTTACGCCTCGGGTCAGCAGGAGCTTCTTGGCCGCGACTTGCTGGCCGCCGTACTTGCAAAGCCAAACCACGCCCGACCCTCCCCTGGACAATTCAGACTCGAACACGAGGTTGTCATAGGGAATGCGATTCCCCTGGAGGTGCGGACTGTGCAGCAGGATCCTGAAGGTTTGGTTCGAGCCAACGCTTTCGTAGTTATCAGCGCGACTGGAGCTAGAAAACGCGTAGCTCGGGTCGGTGCTCATGACTGGAGACGTCACGGCGTCGTAGGACTCCCCGGCAATGTAATGGTGCGGGAAATCTTCGTAGTCGTCGGGTACTTGCGGCTGTTTCCTCCTCTTGGCTCTTCGCTTCAGGTACACTCCAACGAAAGCTCCAGCAGCAAGTACAACTAGAGAACCCAGGATGATCGGGATCAGTAGCAGTTTGTTGAAACGAGGCTTCTTGACTGCGAACTCCTCCTTCAGCCAGTTCGTCACCCAGTCGCTGCCCGTTGGTTTCGTCATGGCAGCGATCTCTTTATCTGTGAACTCGCTTCGCTTGTGGCAAGGAACAATCAGCGAGGAATACCCTCCGTCAGCGGGGCACTGGTTCCAGGTCGGGTCGTCGGCGCTCGATACTGTGTGGATAGCGTAGAGTTCGTATGCGGCTCCCGTAGTGGGCTCTACCCACGAGTGATCCCTTAGCCGCATGTGTGGCGTCATATTGGCGCTCCCACCGGTCGACCACATCACTCCGAGGTACCCTGATGCTGCGGAGTCCTCGAATGTATCAGCTACACAGCGCGACACGTTGAGGATCTGACTGCCCGTGCAGTATTGACTGGAGTACGCTGGTTCACCGTTGGGTTGTGGACACTCGAGCATTGTGCAGTCAACGCTGGCGATGTCTTCTTGGGGCACGGAGATGTTGGCCATCGTGTAGTTCTTCATGGTCCAGATCTGCACTGGGTCGTTACCAGGCGAGAGAGCGAAGCCAGAGTCCCAGAGCAGCGCGCGTTGGACGAGTCCGGGAAGGTCTTTGAAGCTGATGAAGAGCGGGTCCAGTCTTTTGGTCACGAACGCCGGGATGGAGTTGAGGTCGAGCGGGGCTGCGACGTCGCCGGCCTGGTGGCGGATGTAGAGCTGCTGGGCGATGTCCGAGTTGGTGCCATCGAAGACGAAGGACGAGTCGTTGGTCGGTGAAGATGAAGAAAAAGCCTTCTCCAGGCTTCGGAAGGTGATGGTGTAGTCTTGAGCCGAGCTGGAGGTCCATGCAGAGCTGGCCGCAAGAATAGCTGCGAGAGCTGAAGCTCGCATGGCTGCGAGTCGGTCTGCAGATTTAGAAATGGGAGACAATGTTAGCTGGCCCTTATGTTAACGAGCTCGTCGACGTGCCTGCAGTGTGGACACATGGGCCCAGGAAGTAATTTATAGCAGCTTGACTGTCAGCGGCGCAATGGTAGGGGAGTCGTGCACATGGCTACAGTCATCTGGAACAACTTTGTGGGGCATGCCACAATTTGCCGCTAAAAATGACTCGATAGGAATGTTTTCGAGCATTACGAACTGTAGAATGAATGATCAACTGCTGCTCACAGATTTGCAAGGGGAAGATCTAAGTAGCTAAGCTTAGCTTGAGCAGCCACTTGAAAGATTAGAGAAGGTGGGGGCTGTGTGATCAGAATAGAGTGGAGTGACCGTGTTCTTGGTTCTATGACGAATCGATAAGACTTCAACAACCGTTGGATGGCCACGACGTCAAGTGTCTCCAAGTGCTCGCAGGCGACAAGAGCCTCCACCTGGGGGTTAGATACTGGCTCACCACCACCGCTTTTGACGTGTACTCACTCGCTCAGTTGCTGCCAGTGCTTTCAAGATCTCGAATAAGTTGACAGCCTGTCGGTCGATCCGCTGGGGCCACGAGAGACCGATGTGCCGGATCACTGGAGGGCAGTCGGTCGAGAAACTCGGCTTCAACGTGCCCTTCATCACGTTCTGCAGGATCTGGAACGGCTTCGCTTTGCTTCCATCTTCGGTCAAGGCGTCTGTGTCCAACTCCGACAGCACCACACCGAAGGAGTAGATATCCGCCTTCCAAGATCTCCGGCGCTGTCCAGTATGGCGTACCAACTCCAGCGGTCATGGTGAGGTCAACCATTCTGCGGCTCACTCCAAAGTCGATCAGCTTAGGATCCAGCGCTTCCGTGAGCAAAATGTTATTCGAATTGAGATCCCGATGTATCAGTGGAGGCGTCCGAGCGTGCAAGTAGTCCAGAGCTCGAGCGATTCCGGCCGCCAGAGTGATCTTGTCGCTACTCCAGGATGGCTGGCCCCCACTCTGGTGCAAGTATTTCTGTAGATTCCACTTCGGAAAGAACTCGAGCACCATCACTAAGTTGCTGAGAGTGTTCCACGCCACACCGATGAACTCGACGATGCTTGAGTGCACAAGACTCGCGCTAAGCTCTATTTCCTCAGCAAAAGCTTGCACCTTCTCAGCTTTCTGCTGCTTGGACTGCAGCAGTCTCATGACTGCCACCTTTTGCTGGTTGTAGTCGCAGATCCAGACTTCTCGATAGGCTCCTTTTTCGAGAGGGCTTCGTCGAATACCAAACTCTCGTACGGAATTCGCTGTCCTTTGAGATGCTCGCTGTCTGAAGTGTCTCGTTAGTGCCTGCCGGCAGGTACTGGTGGGGGTCGTTGGTGGTGGTGGTGGGGGGTCGTATCCTCACTTCACTTGATCTAGCCGAAGATTGTTGCTGTATCAGCCGCTTTCTGCGGCGCCAGCAAAATGCTCCGAGACCAATTGCAGCAATCGCCAAAACCACAATGACGACAACCAAACTCAAAGGGAAATCGTGAGCGAATTCCTCCTCCAGTCACTTCGTCACCAGGCACTTGCTTTAGGGACGCGCAGGCCAGCGGTGTCGCCACTGTAAGCATCTCTGCGCTGGCAAGGTATAGTTAGCGATGCATACCCCCGCTTGGGCCATTGAGCCCAAGCTACCTCCTCAGCACTTGGAATGGTATGGACAGCGTAGACGCTGCTTTCTACGGTCTCATTTTGGACGGTAATTTCTGCCCACGAGTGCTTTCTCAGCTGTAGCTCCAGAATCCTATGGGGATATCCACCACTAGACCAGAATGCAGCGAGGTAGGTGGCGGCTCCTTCGTCTTCAAACGTATCCGCCACACATCGCACCATGTTGAGAATCTGCGAGCTTGATGGCTGGGAGCAATAATTACCAATTACTTCGAAGTATTCGTCATGGTGCAGTCCACCGTTTGCGCATCCGAGACGGGCAGCGCGACGTCTGCCATCAAGTGCTTGTACACGTACAGCGTCCAAATCTGCACGGGGTCGTTCCTAGGCGAAAGTCCCACAGAACCGCACGCTGGACCAGTCCGGGGAGTTCACCGAAGTCGATATTGAGCGGGTCGAGACGGTCGATCACCGCGGCCGGCACCGACGTAAGATTAACTTGGTCAGTCGAGTCTCCAGCTCGGTGCCGAATGTAGGTAGAGCTGCTTGAGAGAGACAAAAAAATCAAGGATACAAGTTCGTCGTTCTCCATTTATCCACATTACCCAGTTTTCTGGAAATGCATGTACATGTAGTATATCATCGTATCTCTCCTATAGAGTATAAATTCGCTGACGTGCATCCACCAACAGCATCTGCGTGAGCTCGGCCGCCGTGGGGCGCAGGTCCGGGTCGTGTTGCAGACACTGGTGGCCCACCGAGCGGATCCACCGAGGACAGTCCTGCGAGAAGGCCGGGCTGAGTTTGCCATCCAGCACCCAGCGCAGGATCTGGACCGGCTTGGGCTTCTTGCCCTCCGCCGTGACGACGTCGGCGAACGGCGTCCGACACGTGTCCAACTCCGATAATACCACGCCGAACGAGTAGATGTCGGCCTGCTCCGAGTACCGTTTGCCCCGTAAAATTTCGGGCGCGATCCAGTAGGGCGTCCCCACCCCGGCCGTCATGGGGAAACCTCCGCTGCAGGCGCGACTGACGCCAAAGTCGCCGACTTTGGTCTCCAGCGTCTCGGTCAGTAAAACGTTCATGGACTTGAGGTCTCGGTGGATGATCGGCGGCTCCAGGCCTTGGAGGTAGCGCAGCGCTTTGGCCACTCCGAGTGCCATGCGGATCTTGTCGCGATTCCAGGACAGCAAGCGCCCGCTCTCTCGGAGGAACCGCCTCAAGTCTCCCATGGGACAGAACTCCAACACCAAGCCCAGGGTGTCGACGTTGCTGCCCGCCACGCCAACGAACGCGACGATGTGTGGGTGGGTCATGGTAGCAGTGAGCAAGATCTCGTCTGCAAAGTCCTGCACGTCCTTGCGCGAGTGCTCGTTGGTCCTCAGAAGCTGCTTCACTGCGACTTGGTGGCCCCTGTACAGTCCGAGCCACACTTCCCCGTGCGCGCCGCTCGAGAGCGTCGCCTTGAACTTGAGACGCTGGAACGGGATCCGCCTGTCCGTCAGCTCCGGACTCTCGAGTAGGCAGGCAAGATACCAGCGCTCTCCACCTCGTCACTCTTCGGCGGGACTCGGTACGTCTCGTCGAGTCCGAGCGGCCTGGCACCTAGTGACAGTGTGTGGCAGCGCTCGGAGCTCGGCGAGTGCTGCGCGTACGCCTCGTATACTGGCAGGCTGACGCTGGCGGGAGACTCGACTATCAGCTCCCTTTGTCGACGGCGCAGCAACTGCCGACGGTAGCAGAGCCGATCCAGAACACGACGACGACGATCAAGCCGCCAATTGCCAGCGGGATCACCAGGGTCTTATCAAACTTGGGCTGGCCATTGTTCGACGGCAGCCATGCTGCGGAGTCTACGAGCTCTCGGCGCAATGCAGCGGTGGCCATGGCGGATCCTTTTCACGACTGGCGGATCGGATCTTCGCTTCGACGAAGCGGGGGACGAAGCCTTCGTCCGTGCTAGCTGGACACACTCGCGCAGCATTGGCCACGACCCACCTCAGCCTTGAGCCCAACGCCTGCCGAGTTGTCATCAGCGCGCGCCAAAGCGCGGAACTGTCCGGCCACAAGTAGATCAAGGCGGAGCCATACATGTACTACGTGGGACCGCCCGGGCACCCACCGCCTTGGCCGCTGCATTGTGAGATTCGTGAGAATCCCTGACAGGGATTCTCACGAATCAGGGATTCCCTGTGAACCTATTCGCGGCTCGACCAGACGTCTTTGTGAAGTATCGAGCAACGACACGTGGGGTTTGTCGTGTTGGCTGCTCTACTTGCCCCCGGTTGAACTAGGCCATTTCTGTGTTGTAGCTTACTTGACTTTTGTATTGCATACTGTAGCCCATATCTAACGGACTCTGTGCTTGGGCTCAGAGATCCCGCAATCCCAATTCCGCTGAGTGGCGAGAGCTGCGTTCGTGGTCATCTCTCTGCGCTCTACGCAACAGGTTATGAGCCCAAGCGTCTGGAGCTCTGTGAGCTGACCCTCTGGAGCTTCGCGGTGGCCTCGAGGATG
>JAIKVE010000244.1:0-24810 GCA_024679115.1 Phytophthora pistaciae | reverse complement strand
CTGGCTCTCACCGTAATTTACAAGACGTGAAAATTTTAAATTACAAACATGGCCAGACATGGACTAAAAATAGTTGCACACATGGACTCAAAAACATGGGCTGTATATTTTCCGTAAAATTTATGTAGTTGCAAGATGAGGGGGCGAAGTGACCCTTCGTTTACTGAGGCGAAATCTACGCCTGACGAATATAAGTTTTCTTAAATCGGCTTATGCGGAAAGTTAATACACTTTTGGCAGGCGTCCAGTCTACCAAATTGTAGTGTATAACAGAGAACTATGGCACCTGAACGTCGAGTACAAATGCGCGGAATGCAACCAACGCTGCATCTCGCAGCTGAATTCGCCTTCACGCATCACGAGAAGGGTACATTCGATGGTGGAGTCGTTTAGTACAGCCTGGTACCCGCAGTAACAGCGGAAATGATATGTAATGGGACTGAAGATCTCAATACTTCGTTCTCTACCTAGCTGCATGTCCACGGTGGTTTAGTTTTGGTCCGCACAATCTAAAAGCCGCCTCCACCACGGTCCTAGCCCTCTCCGATGCTGAGGAGAAGTGTAACGTATGAGTGGCATTCCTTGCAGTTAAAGTCATAAGCCCAGATCCAGCGTTAAACACTAAAACGTTCAAGGTTGGTCGGTGGCTACTTGTTAGTAGCGAAACCTCAATGTTATTATTTGTTAATACCTTAAAGTATAATGGTAGCTTGGGGATATATAGCTCAACTGCGTAAAATGGTTATAGGCGGCGTAGGCGTGCCACAGCAGATTTTACCGAGTTCTTGTACTCGCTGTAGTACAGCGCATTGCAAGTTTGCGGTTTGGTCAGTTAGGCAGGAGGAATCCCACTCGAAGCGGTGATGATGGTGGCTACCAGCCTCACTATTCACGCAATACGTTGCGCGTCTTACTTGGCCTTGGGCTGTATATTATATTTGCGGGCCCGCCTTCCCTGCACTTGGCGGCGACGCCAATACCAGGCCATCAAACACCTTCCTTGGTAGAAAGTGCACGGCTCCGCTAGTCGGGCCCAGCGCGACAGCGCCGATGGAGAAGACGCACGACGAGGTCTCGACTAGATGGAGCACAATCTATGCCGCTATGCGTCTGTAGTGGATGTCAGCGATTTATTACACTGTGGTCTATGAGCTCTACGCAGACGTCACCGCTTTACCTGGCCTCAGGGCCTGAGGCCCAGGCCACGCAGAATCTGGACGTCGCCCCAGAACTACCTCTCGAAGTCTCATCTGCATGCAGCCCATCGGGTACTGAACAAGTCTAGCAATTTGTATGGATTATCTTTTTGACTCGATTTATGGCCAATTACAGAAACGTCCTTGATGAACCACCGTTTCCAAATCGCCTTGATGAACCGCCTCATTTTCCTTGATGAAAAGCCCCACCCCTCGGCGGCTCCATGAATATGCTCGATTCTTGCAGTGCTCGCGAGCTCGGGGGCGTACAGACCATCCAATCGCGCTTTACGTGCATGCCGATAGCCGAACACTTACCCGTCAACACCAGTCCCACCGGTACGGTCACCGAGCATCAACTCGCACAAGGACCGAGTGACGCCAACCTCCCCCCCCCCTCTGCGCTCGCCGAGCAGTCAACTTCGGCAGATCAACAAATATCAACGCCTGATGTATCCGAAGTTAGCGCAATCCGACTGCAAAAGTGCCCGTCGTATCCGTAGCGCCGTAGTACACGCCGTGGCATGAGCCACTGTTGACCATTGTGAAGTGTGGCTAGCAGTTATCGATCACAAGCTGCGCATCTTGTTGTCTTTGCAGCCTCGTTGTTCGAGTCATGTGGTGAGGGTCTCCTCCACAAATTCCACCATAATCCCCTATAAACTGGATAAGATTGTCCACAGCTTGGTACGCGTGCTAATGCCAGTCTTTACCGTCTGCACATGTGACTATCCTACAATACACTCTGTCGCCGTAAAGAGCTCACTTGTCAATTTACCCCTTAGAGAGAGAAAGAGAGAAGAGTACACTACTCTAGACAATGCGGAAGGAGTGGATCGGCCAGAATCCGTACCCGGACCTGTACCTGACCCGGGAGATCAAGCGCGAGCTCAACAACCTCGTGAACGCGTTCGTGGAGGATTATTTTGAAAAGTACGAGGACTTTGTGGCCCAAGACGCCCGCCAGGTGGACGAGCAGCGCTGGAAGCGCCTCAAGTCCAAGAACGACCTGCACGTGTACGAAGACCGCTGTCGACAGGCCAGCGACCAGGACATGGAGCCCTGGAACCCAGCCAACGCGCAAGGTGCTACCGTTCCGACCAGGTCCGACATGCCCGTGCTGCTGCGTGTGGGAACGGTTCTTGGTCGCCTGGACGACCTCATGTTCGGCTGCGTGAACCCGACGCTGGACGTCATGCGCATCCGAGCTTCGTACGTCCATGGCGTGCACGCTGCCGCCATTCTGTGCCCCATCGTCGAACCCACCAAGCAGGACCCGTTCCGCTCCGTCATCGTCAAGTGGCTCACGCTCGACAACCCGTTCGAGTCCACGAACCTCATCAAGACCCGCGACTTCGTGTACATCGAGGCCACTGGCATCTTGCAGTTCGCCAACGGGGAGCGGGTCGGGTACCACCTCAAGCACTCGATCGAGTTCCCGCAGACCAAACCGCAGCCGAACGTCATCCGCGCCAAGCTCTCGTACTGCGGCTTCTATCGTCAGATCAGCCCCAACGTCATCGACGTCTTTGGGATCAGTAGTATGGTCCCTGGTGGGGACATCCGACGGTTTATCGCAGTCCGAGCAGCTACCGATACGCTGCTGTCGACGAATAACCTCGTGTACTGCGGCCAGATGAAGAAGATGTCGTGGATGCTGCAGCAACAGCGATCGCTGGGGCAACAGCAACAACGCAACAAGAACTGCGTCGTGTGCAACAAGAACACGAGCTCGGGATTGAGGGGACGGATCGGTAAAAGCACGTGTAAAATGTGCTACGGCTCCGTCTGCTTCTCGTGCAAGATCCACTGGAAGATCAGCTTTATCGCCCCTGGAGGGAAGCTCTTCCGACGCAAGCTCGCCTTCTGCTCGACGTGTATCACTAGAGCTTCTTTTTGTGATGCCAGGAAGGCGGCGAGGGATCAGGCGGCCGGCTACAGGGCGTACAAATCGTGCTCCATCTCCTCTCACGCGCGCACGGTGGAATCGTCCGAGTATTCGAGTGTTTCCCAGTCAGAGATAGAGGATATTTCCGACTGGGAATACGTGTGAGCTACGTCAGTGGTGAGTTATCTGTAAAAGTATCGTTTTTGAGTAGTAAAGTATCAGTATGTATCACTGCAATGCAGCTCTATTCTTCAGGCTTTAACTTTGTTTCGGTGGCTGAGGTCGTTCTGCAGTCGATGCGAACGTCGTGGTCCAGTTCAGTGGATCGGACGCCAGTTTGATATGCAGCAGAGGTGCAAACGCTTCGAAGCAGCTCTCACTGCTGTTCATGGCCTTGAGCATGACACTCAGATGCGCCGGCTCCTTCTCACTGGCCGACACGTCTCCTTGCTCCGATGTACTTTGACGCTTGCTCCTCTTGCTAGCTGCTAGTGCAACGTCACCAATAAAGGTCGACGCAGCGGCAGTTAGCTCAGACGTTGCTCCTGCTTCACCTTCCGTCGTGGTGGCAGCTTCTTCACCGGATAGTTCACCTGTTGCAGTACGCAATGGCTGCTGCTGTTTCCTGGTCTCCTGCACTGCAAGCAGCAGCGCCTTGCCCCAGAGCTCCTCCATGTCGCTCCTCGAGCAGTTCACAGTCTGCTTGGCCTTCAAGTGCTTGAACGCGCAGTCGCACAGCTGAAGCGCGAGCCTCGAGAAGGAATGCTGCTGCATCACCTGAGCGAACGCCTCCGAGCTCAGGGAAAACAAGTCGCAGGCTCTCACACTGCGCACAGTGTACGCGCTGATGGTACAGCTCAGCAGCCCGCGCTCTCCGAAGTAGCAACCGTCCCGCAGCCCCACGGGATGATCCAGTAGCGACTTGCTCTCCATGTTCAGAAACCCTTTGGTGACGAAGTACATGGCGCACACGATGCTGCCTTCCGTGATGACGTTCTCGTCCCGTGGGTAGCCCTCGAACTTTAGCTTCTCAGCGAGCGAGAGCGTAAACGCCGCGATACTTTTATCCCCCTCCCAGCAGATCGGACGGAAAACTTTCATGACGAACCAGTCCAGAGGTTCTTTCGACGCGTGGAGCACACAAGCCGCGCGGATTGGACGCGGCAACTCTTCCAGTAGCTCCTCATAGTTCACGCCAGCGTGGGAGGACCACAGAGACGTCATAAACGCGTACGTCCGGGATTTCAGTCGGTCATTGACGCGTAATCTCGCCAGAAAGAGCTCGACCGCGATGTGGTTCTTGCGGAAGCCCACCTCGAGGCCAATGTACGAGATAAAGAGACTCGCCAGCTCTCCGATCACAAACGACATCGTGATGAGGCCAGTAAACGACATGGTGATCTGGAACGCGTACAACGACGCGGACTCGGGCGCCATGTTACGAGCTTTCTTGACGAACGCGGTTGTGGCGAAGAAGAGGCCGCGGAGGAATCGTCGCGCGAGTTGAGACGGTGACGGGTCCTGCGGGTCGGAGATCTCGAGCTCTTGGCTGGGCAGCCACGCGTCCCATTCTGTGCCAAAACCCACCTCCATAGCGACTGCAAGGTACGCACAGGCTGCCCAGTGGATGACGAGAAGGTAAAGCACCCAAACGTGAAGGAAGCGCGTGAGCTCGTTGGCCACGTTCCGCCGATTCAACTCGTCCAGGTAGCCCATGACGTTGAAGATCTTGACGCAGCGCAGCAGTTTAAGCCACGGATGGACGTTGAACACGGAGAGTAAACCGTAAACTGGAAGCGCGGCAATGATATCGAACATCATGCGCTGTTTCTTGTAGACACTGCGTAAGTTTTGTTCGTACAGTTCCAGAGCTGCGGGAGATTCTTGCACGTGCCAGTTGAACCACACATCCAGTACAAACGCGACTTCACAGAGTACCCCCAAAGCCTTCACAATAGTCGGAATAAAGGTCATCCGGTTCATTGAATCCATGGACAATTGGTACGGCACGATGATCGCGGTGAACGTGGTACAGAAGACCATGAGCCGAAGCCAACTGAGGTGGAAATCGCTCTGAACAGGGACGCCATGCACCAGGTCGTCCCAAATATTCGTAAGCGGGAGTCGAATACGCCGCTTTATCCAGTTGACGATGGTTAGATTGATCGCGGTGAAGCGCGCGCTGTTGCTGCGTTTGAGGCGCGCGTGGTTCAGCTCCTCCTTCAACCTCTCCGCCCTCTCATTCATAATATCGGCACGAGAGAGCATCAAGCCAGTGATAGTCGCCAGTCCTCGACGTTGTTCCTCTCGCGAGAGCTGTACGAGTCGCTCCTGCTCGCGTCGGATGTTGGCGATCCGTAGCACCTTTTGCTTCCACTTGGGATACCTGCCGAACACGAGCTCCATGGATTCACGCGATAATCTGTACAGAATACAAGAAGTCTGAGCTTGTACAGACGCGTTGCGTTTACCGTTGGTAAATAGTCCGTTCTCACCAAAGTAGCAGCCCGCGTACAGTTCATTCACCTTCTGTAATTGTTCTTGACCTTTCTGCTGCTGTTCAGTACTCGCTCCAACCCCGAGAACCTTCGGAGGCAAGGCTCGATTCGAGGACGTTGCCCCGCTGCCCTGCTTCACCACCAAGTTCCTCACCACCGATTTGAACGTACTGCAGTGGCGATTGGCGATCCTCGCGGGTACGAGGATATCCACAACGCCAGTAAAGATGAAGAACATGTCGTTGCCACTTTCTCCAAATTTACAGACGAATTCCCCTCGTGAGATCAAAATCTGCGTGAATTGAGAGACCAGCATCCGCGTGATGGAGCCCTCCATGCCTCGAAGGAACTCCACCTTCTCGATCATCGGGTTTAGATGAACCAGGCGGATGTCCGTGAGCAAAGAGGGAGGGAGGCAATGGACCAATAGATCCTCTTGGGTGATGGTGTGGTAGCGTTTGAACAGTAGAAACGTCTTCACGCGCTGCTGAAGCGCCTCGGGGATCTTGAAATGCGTCAGCATCTGACGAATCGCTCGCATTTGGGCGTCGAACTCCCTGGTCTCGGAGCTCTTGAGCTCGATGATGTCAGCGAAGTTCCCGATCACGTAGGCGAAGAGGAAGAAGCCCGAGGTCATGGTGATGGCGCTGAAGATGCACTGCGCTGTGGTTTTAGGGAACTCGGGCTCCATCGACGCCGACATGAGGCCGAACGACCAGTACAACGAGGCCATGTATTGGAGGATGTGCGATCCGTGCTCCAAGTGCTCCGACGGTAGCCAATGATTCTCCCCAAACGCTGATTCCTTGGTATTTCCAGTAATTGTAAAGCTGGGGGCAGCTTCATTTGATGCGAAATTGAACCAGATACAGCCCAGAAAGTGAGACAGCATGAAGGTGTAGTAGAGCAGCTTGAATAGTCGCAGCTCCGTTGTGTGCTTGACGTATCTCGTCTCCAACGCGTGGAATTGTTTAGGCACTTTGAATAGTCTCAGCAGTTTGTTAGCGTTAAGAAGGCCCCAACGCTTGCTAATAGGCAGGCACCAGTTCACGATATAGAGAGGAAGCAACGCCACGATATCGAGTACGAACGTGCGCGACCGCAAGTACTGACGCTTAATGCGCGGGTAATCCATCACCTTGTTGCCAAACTCGTAGAACCCCAGTCGCGATCGGATCTGCATGTCGAGAATCAATGAAATCTCGAGAAACATCAGCATCGCATCAGCATTGACGTAACCATCTCCCAGTGGATAACAAGCTTGAAACATAATCAGCGCCCACTGCAACGTCATCGCCACAAACACCCACGTCTCCCACGCCAGAACAAACCACGAGTCTGGATCATGTACAGAATTAAAAATCTCCCCGAATTCCGAGATGAAATTGTGGAAAACTCGCGACGTTCGTTCTTCCCTGGCGTTCAACCGCTTTTGCCTCTGTAACTTCATGCTGGATACTTTAACCCCCAGTAATCGCTGCTCAAGCGCCAGAGCTTCCTCACTGAGCTCGGGAAAGATCGCCTCCATAGCTTGGATCTGTTCCCGAGATATTAAGAGCAGGATGCAGCCGCTGTTGGCGCTCACATGCTCCATATACCCGTCCGACCGCTCATTCTGCGTGAGAGCTGCTGTACCGAAGAACCCTCCACGAGGGACTTCGCGGGACGTCTCGCCCTTCTCCACCACACACACCTCTCCTTCCAGCAGGAAGAACATCCCAACCACCGAATCTCCATGACGGTACACGATCTCCCCTTGTCCGTACAGAATGAACTTGGCATTCTCCACCATAACCTCTTCGAGCTTGTCAAGCACAGGACGCACGCCGTGCAATAGAGCGAGAGTCTGAAGCACTGGTAAGCAGATACTTCGCAGTAAATCCAGTCGAATCGGTCGTGGGAGATCGGCAAGTAGCTCACCAATTACAGCGCCTCGGTGGCTAGACCACCAATAGTCGAGAAACGCCTTGACCCGATGGTGAATCACAGTCGGGGCGTTCTGACGGCGTAGGAAGAGCTGGATCCGCGTGCTTGTTGCGAAGAACTCCTTCTGCTCGAAGGCAGAGGCGGTGAACCGCTTCTGGACGTTGTCCACCACGACAGCGGTGATGAGGAACCCACTGAGCATGAGAATCAAAGCCGCTATCAGTTGAACGTCGGTAGTAGGCTCTACACTCTTCCCTGGAGAGGCCAGCACACCCACCGCGTAGTATAGTGAACGGGAGTACTCCAATGCGGTGGTAGCATGTAATACGCTCAGATCGGTGGCTTCGTTAAATATTTCGCCACTGCAATTCTCCAAGTGAGTCGAATTTAACCTTTTCAAACAAACGTTGATGGGGGATATCCACGCTTCCTCTTCGTGTGAGTTGAATCCTTCGAGGTACGAGATGCCAAAGTGGATGCAGGTGACGATGTGGAACAGCATGAACAACAATGCCCCGAGCAGCATAAGCTGTCTTCGCCCGGTGAACGGGAAGAAGCGTCCGATCTCCTTCAAGTGGCCTTTTAAGTGTAAAATACGGAGCAAGCGAGGAAGTCGCAGCATTCCGTACTTTGTCACGTCCAGGTACTCGAACGGCACGGCGCATAGCAGATCAAACACGAAACTGTGTTTGAAATATCGCTGCGCACTGCGTTCCGGATCCATTATTTTTTCAGAGTCGATCATAAAGGACAGGCTAAAATTCAGCACCAAATCAAGCCACAGACCGATATTCGAGATAGTATCCACAGCTTGGATTACCCAGGACGGACGCTGCCACAATGGGAACGCCACTTGGACTGGGACTATGACCCAGCAGTAACACAGGTTGGACGACAGCAGCAGCAGCCACCACTTGCGAACATTCGAGTGCTGATCGATGCACTTTCGGAATAAAATCAGTCGCCAGAAGCCATAACCTTGGCGAAGTGTTGATCGCGGGTGATGATGGCGGTCGTACGGGTTCAGCACAGTCTGGTTACTGCCTGCGTTCCATGTGAGGAACGAACTGTCAGTTGAGACGTCCTGACCCATCTCTAGTCGTACTGCTTTGGCTGAATTGATCACACTGGGCTGGCGCTCAGCTTGTGGATCTGCTCCGTCCTGTGGGACGGGACTAATGACGCTTCTTCTCCAAGGTAGAATACTCCTCCGAGACGATGTCATGGTATCTTTTCCTCTTCTCGACAATACTTTCACCAACGTCGCTGCTCCTGCTACCACCCCCGCTGCAATGGACGCCCTCCTGATGGACGAGCTCGTCCGTCGTTTATTCGAACGAGTAGATGCCGCGCTACTGCTCGCCTGACTGTCAACTTTGTTCAGCTGGTTCAGCACTTCTTGGACGTGGTCGATAACCAGCTTCGCACACACCGGGTACCCTTCCAGCACTCGCTCACAGTGAAACCTCGACAATTTGTACAGAATCACGTACGTCGTCGAAATGACGGTGGCAGTGCGGGGCATGGAGGAAAAGACCGACAGTTCTCCAAACCACGAGCCTTTCCGGATCTCCCGCACCGTCATGGATCTCACCACAATAGCCAGCACTCCAGAGTGGACCACGTACATGGCATCTCCAAAGTCCCCCGTTGAGAATAACGTAGTTCGAGCAGGCAAAGCGATCATCTCCAGTTGACTGGCCAAGGCCACGATAAACCGGTCGCTGCAGCCATCGAAGATCGCGATCTGAGCGATTGTCGGCTTCAGGAGGTCCACCTGGATGTCCGTTGCGATAGACGGACACAAGAGCTTCGCAGTCTCGCGATCATTCGCCTCTGTGTCTGTATAGTAACGCTAAAAACAATTAAAAAAACATAAAGAGTCCGTGAGTTTTCGACGGTAACGGTAGGAATATAAAGCGAAGACGTACTTTCAGGTACTCGATGGCTTGGGTCTGCTGGTTTTCAGGTACACGGTGGAACGAGAGAATGTGGACAAGTTGGTTAATCCTCGCCTCCATGGCCTCCATCTGGCCGCTCTCGCACTTGGAGATCACGAAAATGGTCGCTACCAGAGTTGTGAACATGGAGAAGCCACAGAGCGCGACTACAATCGTGAACATGAGCTCAGTACTATGATGAGGGAGTTCCCCTTCAAACAGCCCCGTCATGATGCCCACACTCCAGAACAACGCCGCCAAGTACTGTTCGAGATGCGAGTGGCTCTTCATCAAGCTTTCCGCCTCGCAGCCATTTAAACTGAAGCGAACGCAGGCCAATACATGCGCCAGGTACACGGTCGACGCCAGGACCTTCAAGAGCTTGAGCCCAACGAAATATTTCGCGTAGAACTCGTCCAAACTCGACACAAAACGTGGCAGTCGAGAGCATCTGAGCAGCTTTAGGAGTAACAGCCTTGGCACAATACTCGGGTAGCCAACTACTAGCGCTTCGGTGGGTAAAACGGCGATGACGTCGAGTACAAACTGCACCGAGTGCACGTACCGTCGAATAGTGCGCTTCTTGTCCCGAATGAGGTTCCCATTGGAGTAGTAGCCGGTATGAGCCTGGACGTACAGGTCCAGAGCGAACACGCCTTCACATGCAAGCACCAGCACGAACAGACTGGAGATCATCTCCATCGCCTCCGACTGGAAAGCCAGGAAGTACGGCAGCAAGAACAACTCCAACAGAAGACAGAGCAAGAGCACGTGGTCCCAGACCATGACAGCCTTGGAACTCGGGTCGAACGCATCTTGACGGTCCTCCGCCAACACGTGCGCCACGCGAGTGTGGAGACTGAAGGGGCTGTGCACTCGACCGACGGACTTCCGACTCAACGATAGCACCCACGAGTGTTTCTCGCTCGACTTGCTCTTGCTACTCGAGTAGCTGGCCGCCACCATCCTCTGCTGATCGTCGCGGGTGTCGATGTCTGCAGTCTGCACTCGGCCTACTACTCGCCTCGTCTAAGGACAGGAAATAGCTCAAGAGCTGACGTTAGAAGCAGCACAATACTCCAAAATAAAATCGGCTATCGTCGTGCACGCTACTTCTTGGTTGACGTTCTTGGCGTTTTCCGTAACGACCGCAGCTTGACTTGCGCCCAGTACTGGCCTGCAGACTAAAAACATTATTATTAATAATGGATACTGGGCGGAATCGGTGCCGTACGTGAGTCAGCTTCATTGGAACTCGCCTGAGTTCCTGGCGGTTAAACGGCTCGATATCTTGTCCTTGGATTGTCCTTTACTTGTCTTCTTACATGGAGATGACGCGCAGGCCCGTGCCGATGAGGACGAGCACGGTGCCGAGCGCCAACGTGTACAAATTCTTCTGGCCTTGGATCTCCTTGAAGTATCCGGCAGACCAGAGCATCGACACCATGGCAGGGCCGATGGAGCAGATGGGGAAGATCTGATCGAAGCCAAGCTGGCCGATGGCGTAGAGCTGGCCACAAAGTCCAATACCCCACAACACGCCGCAGATGTAGGCCGGTCGCATGACACTTCGAGGCATCGAGCGCTTGAGCACGAACCGGTGGAAGAGCGAGTACAACAGGAACACGATCGTACTGGTCAGGTAGACGCCCAGACACTGCGAGAAGACGAAGTTGAGCGGGTTGCACGTCTCGACGATGGGGCTGCTGAGCGCGGGGTCAGACGGACGGCACCGGCCCTTCCAGTTGACAAACGGCACGAGGCAGCAGCTGAGGAATGCACCTACCAGGAGTGCAATCGCCATACCGAAAGCCTTACGTGTCTTCTCTGCGCCCGCATCCATCAGCTCCACGTGTTCACCCAGCTCGTTGGGCATCATGTAGGGGCCAAAGTTCGGCAGCTCTGGATGCACCAGCGACTCCTGGAGCGATTCACGACGCACCAGCGCAACGTTCGCCAGTTCTGCGTCCGCTGCGAATTGTGGCAACAAGGGCGAGGATTCTCCCAATGAGCTGGTCAAGCTGTTGTTGCTGCCCACCGATTCCCAGTGGACTTTGGCCTCCCCGTTCCCTTCTGCGTCTTCGTTGCTCTTCGACTTGGTCTTCCGGACTCTCCTGCTGGTCTTCGTCGCCTTCAGCGTCGGTTTGATGGTGCCGTAGACTGCGAAAGACGCCAGCATGAAGCCGATGCCCAGCAAACTGACCCACGGCATGCTCGGGATCGTCGGCGACACACCGAACAGTCCCAGTCTTGAGACGCAGTAGCCCAGCGTGATGTTGGTGGCGTTCCAGAGCATGAAGCCCACGCCCAAGCCGAGAGTGTTGACCACAGTGGGGATCAGCAGGTTGGCGATGGCAAATAATGCCCCTCCGAGCAGCCCCTCGGGGAACGTGAACATGCCAGACTGGGAGAACTGCGACCAGTTGTTGCTCAAAAGGCCCCAGGCGATGCCCACCATCAAAATACCAGAGCACTGCAGCACAACAGAGCAAGTTAGACCGTCGGTAATGCAAAAATGGCTACATTTTTGTTGCTGCAGAGTATCTTACCATGAACCACTGGAAGATGATGCCATCTGTCACAAGTTCAGATTGCGTGGTCACACCACATTCTAAAGTTAGATCTGCCACAAACTACGACACAGCATTTGACGCACCGTAGGTGGCGTAGGTCTTGGCCGGCACGTAGCAGGTGCCGAAGAAGAAGACGGCCACGACGGCCGCCGTGTAGCCGAGCGCCACTTGCTCGCTCATCGAAGCGCAGGGGTTGAGGGATGAGAAGGCTGGAGAAGGAGCTTGAGGCGCGCGCGAGGGAACTTGTTAAGTGTGGGGTGTGGGGATCCTTGCTGGTGCGTGCGTGCGACAGAACTTGAAGTGGGACCTATGAGCGCTTTGATTGGCTGGTAGAGTTATCAGAAGTTCTGATTCAGATTCGAGAGCCAATCATTGAGATGTGTAGCCATGTACCGATGCAGTGGTTCATGGATACATGAGTTCGAGCTATTTCTGTACAGTATGTCCTAACTTAGGCCCGTTCTTAAGTTCCCGGGAGCTGGGACCGGGACGAACGGGACGATACCCCTCGTCCGTCAAACTTGATAATTGTATGCATCTTTTAAGCCCCTGACTCTCGGGAACTAAAGCGAACCACGGGGAAAGGAAAACATGATCAGATAGCCCTTTCCAAACGCAACGAAGTGGTGCACGCTTGGCGCGAGTTAGTGAAGAAATGAAGTAGCTAGGGCCAACGTCCCACGTCCCGACCACGCGAAAATGATGCGGGACCGGGACAAAACGAGCTCGGAGATAAACCTACCCCTCCTTCTGAGAGCCAATCAAATAGCCCTATTTCGTCCCGGGACTTGGGACCGGGAACTTAAGAACGGCCCTTAGGACTCCTCAAAAAGTTAGGGAAATAAGCTGATGTTGTGCGTAGCAAACTACTGAGTAGAGTACTAAGGCGTAGTGCAAAGTGAATTTTAAACGGGTTTGGCAGTACAAGTGAGCGAAAACACAGCGCTGCATGTTCCGTAAGGGAAGATATGCTAAGAAAGGTAAATCGCCGAGGATTCGAACGATCTTTGATGGCAATTCCCAACGATACCGAGTACGAGAGATATGGTGGGCCTTATTTTCCGCGTTGAACAACGAATTGAGGTCAAACCTCTCGGGCTCAGAGAGCAACCCAGGAGCCTGTCTGCCCAAGGAATCGTTTGGCAAGGATCACAAGGAACGACGAATAATCGCGCTTCAAGTTGAAGTAACAGTGTGCCAAAGCGCGCCAAAGTCGAAGACCTCGTATGTCAACGAAGCAGACAGGTAGCTCAATTCGGTATGTCCTAGTAATCATTGCTGGGGCTGGTACCAACAGATCGCAGTACCGAAGGAAGGCAACGCAGTGGTAACATTCACACTTTAGCAAAGCTCGCATCCCAGTCGAGAGGATCCGTTGGCAGCATGATATAAAGTAGGGGCGTGAAGGCCTCCAAACAGCTTTGAGCTGTATCCAGGGACTCGAACACTGGCGCCACTTTCTCGCCTTTCCTGGCGCCAAGAGTTGGATTTTTTTCGTCGTGTTCTGCTGCAGGTTGGCGTTTTGTTGTCTGACTGCCTTGTGTTGCGCATTTCTCGGCCGACTCCTCTCCACTCGGAGCTTGGCACGACGCAGCGTTGCCCTTTTTCAACTCTTGCACAGCGTCCAGCAGCGCAGCTCCCCAGCGCTCTTCCATGCCGAGTCTGGAGCAATCCGCAACACGCTTTGCCTTCAGATCTTTATACGCGCGACTGCAAACGTCCAGAGCTAAACGAGAGAACTCGTGCTTCTGAAGTACCTGTGTGAACGCCTCGGAGCTCAGAGAGAAGAGGTCGCAAGACCGCACAGTCGTCACCGTGTACGCACTGATGGTGCAGCCTAGCAGTCCTCGCTCCCCAAAGTAGCTGCCGTCACGAAGACCCACCGGTCGGTCCAGTAGCGAACTGCTTTGCATGTTCAAGAAGCCTTTCGTGACGAAATACATGGCCCGCACAATCCGCCCCTCCGTGATGACGTCTTCCTTGCGCGAATAGGCCTCAAAGTGCAGATGCTCAGCCAACGAGAGCGTGAAAGCCTCCGCTTTCGTGTTGCCATCTCCACAGATTGGGCTGATAACTTTCATGACGAACCAGTTGAGGGGGATCTTGGACGCGTGTAGCACACACGCCGATCGAATCTCTCGCGGCATGTCGGTCAGCAGTTCGTCGTAGTTGAGTCCCGCGTGCGAGGCCCAGAGCGTCGCCATGAACGCGCACGCGCGCGCTTTGAGTTTCTCGCTGACGCGCACTCGCTCCAGATACGTTTTGACTGCGATTTGGTTCTTACGGAACCCCACTTCCAGGCTGCTGCGCGAGATGAAGAGACTGGCGAGCTCTCCAATAACAAACGACATGGTGAGGAGACCGATGAAGGACATGGCGATCTGGAACGCGGACGCGGACGCCGACTCCGGCGCGATGTTGCGCGCCTTCTTGACGAACGCCGTCGTCGCGAAGAAAAGGCCGCGCAGGAAGCGGAGCGTGAGTTGAGCAGAGGACGGATCTTGCGGGTCTGACACCTCCAGGGCTTTAGACGGGAGCCACGACTCCCATTCCGATCCGAACCCCATCTCCATAGCCACAGCTAGATAAGTGCACGCCGCCCAATAGATCACCAGCAGATAGAGTGAAGACAGACGTGTCCAAACCTCAAGCTCGTTGGCGACGGAGCTGCGGCTTAATTCGTCCAGGTACCCCACGAGATTCATCATCTTAACGCAACGCAGCAGCTTGAGTCGCGGGCTGTAGTTGAAGACTGAGAGGAAGCCGTAGAACGGAACCGCAGCGATGAAGTCGTACATCATCCGCTCCTTCTTGTACACGCTGGCCAGATTCTGCTCGTACAGCTCCATGGCAGCGTTGGATTCCTTCACGCGCCAGCTGAACCACACATCCACCACGAACGCGACTTCGCAGAGCAGAGCGAGAGCGTTCAGAGCTGTGGTCGTGGCTGTCATTCGGTCCATGGGGTCGATGGTGAGTTGGTACGGGATGATGATCGCGATGTACACGGTGCAGAACACCATAAACCGGAGCCAGAAGAGGTGGAAGGGGTTCTGCGCCGGCACGCCGCCAGCAACACTGGACAGCAGCTTGTAGAGCGGAGTGAGCAACGTTTTGTTGAGTGTGTTGACAAACGGCAGGCGGTCGAGACCCGAGCTCAAACTGTTCTGGCGAGTCCATCGAACTCGATCCATTTTCTCCTTCACCCGCTCGGCGCGCGCATTCATAATGTCCGCTTGGGACATCGTCAAGCCCATAACTGTCGTCAGCCCTCGCCGCTGCTCCTCCTCTGACTGCAGTAAAAGTCGGTACTTCTCTCTGTGAATACTGGCGATTCGCAGCACCTTCCACTTCCACTCCGGGTACCTCGTAAACACCAACTCCATCGACTCGCGCGACAGCTTATAAAGGATGCAAGACGTCTGCGCCTGGACGTACGCGGTGCGAACGCCATTCGTGAATAGTCCGTACTCGCCGAAGTAGTTGCCGCTAGTGAGTTCGTTCACTTTGGAGAACCCGTCTCCGGGTTTCTTGGGCAAGTCTCCATTCGTGATATCATTCGCGGTCGGACCTACTTGAAGCGAACCGCGCGAGCCCCGACGGTGGACGCTGATGCGCTCGCTCCAATTTCGACTCGCACCAGGAATCGGAAAGACGGTGGTGTTGTCCATATTGGCAACATTCTCTGAGGGGAGCAGGACGTCGACGATCCCCGCAAAGATGAAGAACATGTCGTTGCCTTTCTCGCGAAATCTGCAGACGAACTCCCCGCGAGAGCTCAGGACCTGCGTGAACTGCGAGACCAGCATGCGCGTGATGGATCCCTCCATCCCACCGAGAAACTCCACTCGCTCCAGCATTGGCTTGAGATGGAAGAGGCGGATGTCCGTGAGCAGCGACGGCGACAAATAGTGCACCAGGAGGTTCTCCTGCGTCACCGTGTGGTAGCGTTTGAACAACAGGAACGTCTCCACGCGCTGCTGGAGGCCGTCGGGCATGCGATAGTGCTGCAGCATGTGGCGCACCGCGCGCATCTTGGCGTTGAACCACCTGGTCTCGGCGCTGTGGAGCTCGATGATGTCCGTGAAGTTCCCGATGACGTAGGCACACAGGAAGAACCCGGCGGTCATGGTGAACGCGCTGAAGGTGCATTGCGCCGTCGTTTTGGGGAACTCCGGCTCACTTGAGGCCGACATGAGGCCGAAGGACCAGTACAATGAGGCCATGTACTGAAGAACGAGGGACCCATGCTCCAGGCGCTTGGAAGGCAGCCACACGTTGTCCCCAAACGCCGTCGGCTCGTGCTTGAGGCTTCTGGGGATTGCTAGCTTGGACGCAAAGTTAAACCAGATACAGCCCAGGAAGTGCGACAGCATGAAGGTGTAGTAGAGCAGCTTGAACAGCCGCAGCTCGGTGGTGTGCTTGAGGTACCGCTTCTCGAGTTTCAGTAGCTGCTTGGGCACTTTCAGCAACCGCAGCAGTTTATTGGCGTTGACGATGTTCCACCTCGTTTGTGCCGGAGCGCCCCAGTTTGCAATATACAGCGGTAAGACCGCCGCAATGTCGATCACGAAAGCGCTCGATCTGAAGTACCTGCGCTTGATGCGCTTCGGGTCCATCACTTTGTTCCCGTACTCGTAGAATCCAAGACGCGAGCGGATTTGCATGTCCATAAGGAATAAAATCTCGAGCAAAACCATCAAACTATCCGCTTGAGCGTGCCTGTTTTCTAATGGGAAGCACGCCTGGAAGACGACGAGAGCCCATTGAACAGTCATGGCCACGAAAATCCACACTTCCCACGCCGTCATGAACAATGAGTCTGGATCGTGAACCCTCGTGACCGCGTCTTTCAGGCTACGAGAAACACGTTGCAGCCTGCCTGTTTTGATTTGTCGGACTAGTAGAGGCACATCGCTCTGAGATCGGAAGGAGATCGACATCCGCTTGTTGTTTAGAAGCCGCTGTTCCAGTGTTAGCAGCGCCGCGTTAAATCCCGGGAAAATCGTCTCCATAGCTTTGAGCTGATCGCGAGAAATCAAGAGTAAGATGCACCCGCTGCTCGCACTCACGTGCTCCTTGTACCCGCCCTCGCCCTGGCCTGCAAGCGCGGATGTGCCGAAGCAAAATCCGCGCGGGACTTCTCGCGAATTCACGCCGTCCTCCACGACACACACCTCCCCCTCGAGGAGGAAGAAGATCCCGGAGACGTAGTCTCCGTAGCGATAGACGACCTCTCCTTGTCCGTACAGAATGAACTTGGCGTTCTCCACCACGGCTTCTTCGAGTCTATTCAGCACCGGCCGGACGCCTTGCAGCAGTGCGAGCGTTTGCAGCACGGGAACACAAATGCACCTCAGCAGGTTCAGACGGATGGACCGCGGGAGATCCGCGAGGAGTTCTCCAAGAAGAGCGCCGCGGTGCGAGGACCACCAGTAGTCGAGAAACGACTTGACGCGGTAGTGAATCACGAGCGGGGCGTTCTGCTGGCGCAGAAAGAGCTGAATCCTCGAGCTGGTGACGAAAAACTCCCTCTGCTCGTACGCCGAAGCCGTAAACTTCTTCTGCACGTGATCCACGACAACCGCGGTGAAGAGGAACCCAGTGAGCATAAGCACGAGAGCTGCGGTTAATTGTACGGTGCCACTGGGCTCAACGCTTTTCCCCGGAGACGCCAGCACTGCAACCGCGTAGTACAGAGAGCGCGAGTACCCCCAGATAGTGATGGTTTGTAGCACGTCCCGATCGGACTCTTCGTCGAATACCGTGCCGTTGCAGCTCTCCAAGTGCGTGGCGTTCAGCCTGCGCAAGCAGAGATGGATGGGAGAGATCCACGCCTCCTCTTCGTTAGAATTGAAGCCTTCCAGGTACGAGATGCCAAAGTGAATGCAGGTGACGACGTGAGACATCATGAACAATGACGCCCCAAGCAGCAGGAGCTGTCTTCTGCTGTTGAACGGGATGAAGTGCGAGATCTCGCTTAAAAGCGCTTTCAGGTGGAAGACAGACAGCAGTCGTGGGAGTCGCAGAAGACCGTACTGCGTCATGTACGCGTACTCCCATGGCAGTGCGCGTATCAAATCGAAGAGAAAGCCGCCTTTAAGATATCGCATGGCCGTCTTCCTCGTGTCCATCACTTTCTCGGAGTCCACCATAAATGACAAATTGAAGGTCAAAACGATGTTGAGGAGGAACCCAGCGTTCGAGATGCCGTCAATCACCTGGGCAAGCGACGACGGTCGTTGCCACAATGGGAAGGCGATCTGAACGGGGATCACGAGCCAGCAGTAGCCGATATTCATCAGCAGAAGCAGTAGCCACCACATGCGAACAGCAGAGTGCTGGTCGATGCACATTTTCAGTAGCAGACGCCAAACCCCAGAGCTCTCAAGCATGAGAGCTTGGGCCGAGTCGTGGTCGTAGGGATTGCTTTGGTACTGGTCGGTGCTTTGAGTTGTTCGGTCGTCGCAACTGTCCGCCGCCGACTTGTGGCTTTGTTCGTCGTCGGTATGCTGCGACGAGGGACTCACCGAGTTCCTCTTGCCCAGCCACGACAAGAGTCTTCTCGGAGCTGACTGCCTCCGTCCTCTCCTCGATACCAGCTTTAGAACCGCGGACGCTCCTGCCACAAACGCAGCTTCAACGGATGCCCGCCGGATTCCGGGGCGTAGTGAGATGTCGGACGGACGTCTGATCGCCTTACTACTAGTAGTAGGAGTAGTAGTTGTTGATGTTGAGGCGGGCGGTCTGTTCTCATCGATGACGTTAGCGTTTCGGAGCTGGTCGAGGACGTTCTGGACGTGACCCACGACGAGAGACGCACACGCCGGGTACCCCTCGAGCAGCCGCTCACAGTGAAACCTTGACAGTTTGTACAGGATCACGTACGTCATCGACACGACCGTGGCAGTTCGTGGCAGCGACGAAAAGACCGACAACTCGCCGAAGCACGAGCCCTTCCGAATGTCTCGCACTGTGACCGAGTCCACGATGATGGCGAGCGCGCCCGCGTGGACGATGTACAGGGCGTCCCCGTAGTCTCCGACTGAAAAGAGCGTCGTCTGCCACGGCAGCGCGATCATCTCCAAGAGCCCCGTGACTGCGACGATGAACTGGTCGCTGCAGCCTTTAAAGACCGTCATGCGAGCGATCATGGGCTTGAGAAGCTCCACTTGGATGTTACTGACGATGGACGGACACAGAAGTCGCGAGGCCTCGCGGTCGTTCGACTGCGCATCGTTGTAGTAGCGCTGCAAAACATCCACACAACAGTTAGATAATGTCCGCCTACGTATCAGCTGATAACCAGACAAACCTTCAGGTATTCGATCGCAGGGGCCTGCTGCGCCTCCGGGACGCGATGGAAGGACAGTACGTGTATCAGTTGGTTGATCCGCGCATCCAGCGCCTCGGTCTGGCCGCTCTCGCACTTTGAGATGATGAAAATCGTCGTGCACAGCGCCGTGAACATCGAGAACCCGCACAACGCGACCACAATCGTGAACACGAACTCGGTGCTGTGGTGAGGCAGTTCCCCTTCAAACAGCCCCGTCATAATGCCAACGCTCCAGAACAGCGAGCCCAAGTACCGTTCGTGGAGAGAATGAGTGCGGTGCGAGTTCTCAGCCTGCCAGTGGTCGAGCTCGTCCGCGCTAAAGCCGAAACTGTAGCGGACGCATGCGAGGACATGGGCCACGTACACCGTCGCCACGAGCACCTTGAGGAGCTTGAGCAGTACGAAGTGTTTAGAGTAGAACTCGTCCAGACTTGCGATGAAGCTCCCAAACCGCGAGAACCGCAGTAGCTTCAAGAGCAGCAGCTTGGGTACCAGACTCGCGTAGCCAACGATCAGAGCTTGGTACGGCAGAATAGCGACGACGTCGAGCACGAACTGGAACGAGTTTACGTATCTCCGAACTGTCAACTTCTTGTCGCGAATGAGATTGCCCCCTTGGTAGTACCCCATGCGAGCTTGAACGTACAAGTCTACGAAGAAGACCCCCTCACACAGAGCAACCAGCACGAAAGCTACCGAGACGATCTCCAGCGACGCGGACTGGAAAGCCAGCGCGTACGGCACCAGGAAAGCCTCCAGCAGTAGACTGAGGAGCAGCGCGTGGTCCCAGATCTGGATCGCGACGGCATTCGGGTCGAAGGCGTCCTGCAGGTCGTCAGCCAGTATATGCGCGAGGCGGGTGTGCAAACTCAAGGAGCTGTGCACGCGGCCGACAGACTTCAGCAACCACGAGAGTCGGTCGCTGTCTCTACTTCGCTGATGCACCTTGACCATCAGTGCGCGAGACTCAGAAGCTTGGGACTAATCGCGAACTGACAGCCGTCCATGTTCTTGACGCCATAAAGGGAAGACGCAGGCATTCGTGTGTATTTACGACGATGGGCATGAACTAACGGTGCAATGGGGCTATGATTAGATGCTGCGCCGCGAGTTAAATGCGGTTCCAGGTCTCCAAGTCAATGACTATTCCTCGTTGAATTTTTAGAATTAGACTGGGGAGTCTGGGCGATTGATTATTTTCAACTAAGGATAACTTATTGACGGCATACTATGATTAGACTCTTATCATAGTCTAAGTTGGAGCCGCAGTCGGCCAGCCTCCGACCACGCAAGTTGAGACCGAACACTCCACAACTAGTAATGGAGACCGCGTGGTAATGAATGCCGACTCAGTTCGCTAAAAAGCTTCATTCTTTTAGTAAGAATCTTAAATGTGCTCATGCATGCGCAGCCTTCGTGCTTACCTCTGTGACCCCTTGATATCTCGAAGGCTTCAGGACTGCGCTGGGTCGTCGCCGTTCCCTCGTTGAGGTATAACATTCATTCTGTTGATTTTTGGTGTCGCCAGGCGTTCACTCGCGCAACGAAGCTCAGGGGGTTGCTCTTCTTGTCGGACAGTGTTCGTGAAGATTCGCGTCTTCGACTGCGCGATTGTAATGCCGACGCAGCTCAAAGGTGCTGTATTTGCTTACTCCATGCCGTTAGATGTCTCGCCTGGAATCCAAAGGAAGCTCACGCCACGATGCTACCAACTTCTCGGCTATCCTTGAGCAGTTGTCGTCGCGGGGGCGCCAGTGGGGGTGCAGTGGACTTGCTTACTGACTGTACAGTCAATTGTGACCAACCATCGGCGCGAGAGGCTCGCGTGGAGCAAGCGTGGCTACAAGCAGCGAAGAATGGAGATGTTTGTCGGATGACGATTCTGTGTATGCGGCACTGAGCGGCTAGATCTACAGCGCGTGCATTAGTCTACCACTTTTCTTGTGTGTTGAAGTCAACAGCCAATCAAGGAGCACGCACAGCAAACCACAAAGGTCTCTAAAGCCTACCCAGTCACGGTAAACGTGTCGGACGTGGCCGTGTACTCCTTGAGTGTGCCCAGCAAGCTCTTCGAGTACCCGCGGTGCACGAAGTGGTAGGTGCCAGCGACGCTCGTGCGGCTGCCGCTGCGGATGTTCCACTCGCACGTGTTCTTGCTCTCGGAAATGAGGTGGCGCTTCCAGCGGTAGCGCACGTCCCAGTGCGCGTCGGTCATCACGGTAACGTACGAGCCGCTGGGGTCAAGCATCTCGACGTCGCAAAAGGACGAGACCATAGTCAAAGCGTTCTTCGGGTGCGCGCCGGAAAACACGGCCGAGGCCACGCTACCGATGGCGTAAGAGCCTGCGGGCTGAGTGCGCACGGAGCTATAGGAGCGCAGAAACGGTGCCGTGTCGAACACCACACCCGTCTGTAGTGTGATGAGTGAACCACGTTCGAGCTGGAGCGGAGTGGGCCCCACGTCCAGCGGCACGGACGAGTCGGCCACAGACTTCGCCACGCGAGTCAGCTCCTGCTGCACCGCGGCCAACTGGTTGGGGCCGAAGAGTGTCGACGCGCCCTCGTAGTTCTGCTTGAAGTACTCCTCCCTGGTGGTCAGGTACTGTGCGTAGGCGTTGCTGACTGAAGCGAGCTCGACCTCGGTCACTCCCGCACCGGCCAGCGCCGTCTTGACGGTGTCTCGGATGCGTCTGCCGGCCATCGTCGTGACCTCGAAGTTGGTGACGGCGATCGCGAACTGGCCGATCTTGACGATCTGCACGGGCAGAATGTTGGGCACCCAGGGCACAGGACTCATGAGACCAACGGCCAGCAGCGGCACCTTGACAGCGTTCTGACAGCTCTCCACCCATTCCGGTGTCTTCTTGATGATGCCACCGATGGTCTTGAAGAGTTTGTTGGTCTTCGGGTCGCCCTCCGTGAACATACTGAGCCCGCGTCCGTCCTCGGTGCCAGCGGCGAAATTCTGTCCTACGACGGCGGGGCACGTTTTGTCGGCGTAGGGGTCCCCTGCGGTGGCTTGGACGCCGTCGAGTGTTACGTTCGCGAAGTCGACGTAGGAGAGTTTGGCGACAACGGAGCCCTCGATGAGCTCCGACTCGTTCTTAATGAGCGCTGACAGTGTGTCATATTGCCGCCTACCCATGATCCGCAGACTCGATCCCGGTATTGCCCTCGCCCTTGAAGGTTCCGTCTCCGTTGTCGATCAGGTTGGGACTCACGTCGCCAGCATTCGCAATGCCGATACCCACGACGACGTTGTCCAGCTCGTCCTCGAGCAGGAACTCAGCGTACCCCTTGTTGTCGCCGCTGATCAAGAGGTTGGCTGCGGTGAGACTGATGGGGTGGACAGGGTAGAAGGCCAAGACCCCTCGAAGTTTACCCTCGCTGCTGAAGAACTGGAGCGCGCGCATCGTCGTGTCGATGTTGCTCGAGTAATTGGCTCGCTCCGACTCTGGATTGGCCAGGTAAGCGTCAGGAGATCGGTTGGTGCCGCCTTGCGCCACCTCGCCCTTGCTCCAGCGGATGGTACCGCTGGCCACCGAGTTGTGCGCCTGGTCGATGGCGTCCAAGATGCCGCTCACGATCATGTCGACGTTCTCGCTGATGTAGCCGAGGATGGACACGTCGTAGAGGAAGTAGCCGGCTGTGCCGCCGGGTCCTGCGTGCGTGTGCGTGGCGTGTAGAACGACGTTCTGCTCGGTGTAGACGCCGCTGTACTTCGAGGCGAGCTGGGCGAGAACTTCTTGGTGCACGAGCTGCATGACGGAGTGCAGATCACAGTGGATGAACATGACGCGGTTGCTGGTGTCGGGGTCTTCGATGAGGAAGGCTCTGGCGTACAACCGGTTGAGGATTCCTGCAGTACTCTCCTTGAGCTCCGAGAACCCCATCATGATAACCTCCGCGGCAGGGCCGGTGACGTCGCTCTTGCCGATTCCGATGTTGTATTCAGCTCGACCTCCCACAGAGAGCAAGGTCATCCAGGCAAGCGCGTGCAACACGGCTAGCGACTTGAACCAGTGCATCTTCACACGAGAAACCCAACTGCTTGTGTCTGGTCTGTTGGAAAAGGAGAAATGGCACACTCGCCAGCTCTTTCGGAAGCGCCGAGCTGTGTGAGCAGTGATGTTTAGGCAGAATTATACGTACAGTGGAGTTCCAAAATGCTTTACGGAATTAATAGTATTAGAAGCGACCTTGTGTTGCTCGCAGAGTAGGAAGCTCAAGAAACGAGTAGTTACGAGCAGGCAGCAAAGGCTACCTGTGAGGCAGTCGGTGTTTTGTGGAATGAGCACAAAGCTCCCGTTAGTTCTTTCCTGCTCTCTGTAGTCCTTCTTTCCTAACTGCCGGATGTGGTGGTCAACCTCTTTCATAGGACAGCCCCACCACGTGGGAAAACCTCCAGCACTCTGTGCCTTCACAGGATAAACGACCCACGCTCGCACTCCAACGTTGGGATCAATACACATCAATCCTCAACAGCCCCACCTAGTGGTCTCCATCGTTGCATTGCGACGCGTCGAACGCTGCTCGCGGCAGTACCCCCATTGCATCTCTGTGTTTCTCAAATGTGCTTCTTGGCAGGGTTTTCGTGAAAGCGTCTGCAACATTATCACTCCAGGTACACGCTTGACTTCAATCTCTTTCAGATCCACACGCTCTCGCACGAAGTGATGTCGCACATCGATATGCTTCGTGCGATTGTGAAACGCAGGATTCTCCGCCAATTTCTTGGCGCTCTCATTGTCAACAAATACTTCTGTAGGGGCCTTTTGCACCATCGTCAATTATTTCAGCATTTGCCGTAGATGAATCACTTCTTGTACAAGTAGGCTCAAAGCCATGTACTCGGCTTCGGTAGTGTGAAGAGCCACTGTCTTTTCGGTCTGGCTACTCCACGAAATGGTACTTCCACAGAACTTTGTCAAGTACCCTGCTACCGATTTGCGATCGTCCACTCGATTGGCAAGTCGGCATCAGCATATGCCTGCAAGTGTCGATCCAGCACTTGCTCAGTCCATTCGAGACCTCCAAGACGTAATCCATAGTCAACTGTCTCTCGTAGGTAGCGTAGGCCACGCTTCGCGGCTCGCCAGTGCGTCAAGCCAGGATTATCCAAGAACTGGCTGCACTCACGGACTAGATACGCCAAGTCAGGACGAGTCCCCACCATTAAATACATCAGACTTCCGACTACGGAGTGGTACGGCTTGCTCTCCATCAGCTTTCGTTCATCTTGCTCCGTTGGACACATGGCTTTCGTCAACTCCAAGCCTGGAGTGCCTGGTGTCTTGCATCCATTGCACTCGGTCATACCAAATCTCTGCAACTCAGATTCACCATACTTTTGTTGTCCAATGAGCATTGTCCTCTCTTCGCGGTTTCGGGTGATCTCCCAGCCCAAAATGTAGTGAAGCTCTCCAAGATCTTTCATCTCGAAGCGCGAGTGA
>JAIKVE010000243.1:0-24829 GCA_024679115.1 Phytophthora pistaciae | reverse complement strand
TAGGCGTTTATTCAACTAAAGCTTCCTGAGCTACTGTACAATCGACGGCTTTTATCGCCGGTAATCTACCGTTGGCACATGTGTTCCTTCGAGAGGCCCAAGTGGGGCCCCACTGTATTCCAGGCAATCGAGTACATGAGGTAGTTGGGCGAAACCCTAGGGCTGCAGCTTATCGGAGCTTAGCAATGCGTCTCTGCATGCGCTACGCGGCCAGTACATGTACCGCATTTGTTGGGTCTTTTGAGCGCTACATGTAGCAATAACTGCGCGGACAGCTGAGCTGGGCTACAGTAGAGTACTCACCATGAAGAGCTAGCTTACAGCCAAGTCCTAATGCATAATAGTGGAAACGACTTGTTTGGCTGCAATTAATGGTCGCGCAACGGCGAGATTGTGTGCCTACTGAGGCAAGCACTCGACCGCTTCAGTGCCAACTTCGCACCGCGTAGATGCGCTGCGTAGTTGGCACTGTAGGGGCAAGTGCGGCACAACTGCTACCTCTATCCTATCCAACGTCATCAAAATCCTATTGAACATCATACGAATTTTCACGTCTGACGATTGTCTAACCAATTCCGTCTAAGAATCATTTTCAAGAAATGTGAGTCGTCGACGGATTTTTTCGGGATCCACCTCCGGCGTGGGTTGGGCTTCCTCCTCACTTTTGCATTCTTCATCATCGTCCTCATTTTTCGAGCTGTAGCTGGGGTCGTCGTCAGAATCACTCCCCGACTCATCGATCCCATTAGGGAAACCCATCATGTATTCCAGAGCGCATTGGAACACCTTAATGAGGAGAAAATAAAGAACACAGATTACTGCATAGATCTCGTTTCGCAAGTCATTCTTCAGTAGTGGGGTTTTACTTACCGAAATGTAGTCCGCAGCACTGGCCAGTAGAATCCTGTTGGTACCTGTCAAGTATTTGGTCTCGTCCAAATACCCTGTGCACCTGCGTATCGTCGTTATCGTTGTTAGCCAGCCATCTTCCCTGCCAAAGGAAGAAGCGAATGCCACACCATTTCTTTTTGGTCTTGTAATCCTCAAGAGAAATGCGCAGTTGGTTGCCTTTGCTCGAGACGACATAGCGGTATGATGGAGCGGGAAAGGGGGCGAAAGCCGTGATGTTAGTTTGAGTCTTATCTCCTCCCTCCATGGTGATCGCAAGAGTGAAAATGCCCTTCTGACTCAATTCAAAACGTATCAACATGGTATTGCAATTGATGGAGATTTGACTCCATCAATCCTTATACCCGATAAAGGTGTACTGCTCCCCTTATGGCGCATTGATAGATCGCGGCCTCACAACCCGCTTCCTTCGTAGTTGCTGATACGTAGAGCTACTTGCGCGGAGAATGCTCACGCCGCGAAGAACTTCGTTCTCTTCGATCGTACGCATCATTGCGCGATTCACTAGGACTCCTCCTTCTACGCGACCTAGAAGCTTCGTCTCGCGTTCGCTCGCTCGAGCGCCTTCTCTCGCCAGTGCCCCTGCGGCTACCAGGGTGTCTCGAGCGCTCTCTCGACCTCGAACGCGACGAGCTTCTCCTCCTGCTGCGCCGTTCGTCTCCACTTCTGTCACGGGACTCTCTCTCCCTACTCCTGCCTCGTGCATCTTCATCCCGACGGTGTCTCTTACTGTCCCCGTCCTCGTCACTGTCCTCGTCGCGTCGTCGTTTCTCCTTCTTGGCCTCTTTCTTGGCACTCTTCTTCTCCTTCTTGGCCCTCTTCTTCTCCTTCCTCTCCATTTTCCTCAGCTTCTTCTTCTCTTTCTTCAACGCCTTTCGCTTCTTCCTCTCCTCTCGGTCCTCGTCGGAGGAAGAAGAGCTCGACGAGTCTGAGTCGGACGCTCTGTCGCCCTCCATCTCACCGCAGTCCTCGATCACCACCGCCTGCATGGGCGCCGGCTTGTCATTGGCCACCGTCTCCACGTTCTCCATCCTGCGCACCACGTCCATGCCGCTCTCCACCTCGCCAAACACCACGTGCTTGCCGTCCAGGTGTGGCGTGGGCACCGTCGTGATGAAGAACTGGCTGCCGTTCGTGTTCTTGCCGGCGTTGGCCATGGACAGCAGCCCCGCCTTCGAGTGGCGGTGGCGGAAGCTCTCGTCCGCGAACTTTTCTCCGTAGATGGACTCGCCGCCCGTGCCGTTGCGCCGCGAGAAGTCCCCGCCCTGCAGCATGAAGCCCTTGATGATGCGGTGGAACGGCACCTTCTTGTAGTGCAGCGGCTTGCCCGTGCTGCGCCCCAGTCCGCGCTCACCCGTGCATAGAGACCGGAAGTTCTCCGTCGTCTTGGGCAGGCCAGGGTACAGCCGGAAGACGATGCGCCCCACGCACGAGCCGCCGATGGAGACGTCGAAGTACACACGCACCATGTCCGCAAATGCGATAATGATTGGAGGATATTGAAAAATGTAGCCATATTTGGTTGCACTGTAGCCACTTCTCAGCGGATGCCGATGCCGAGCAAGATGGGTGCCGTCCGTCAGCGCGTCAAGGAGCTGTACCAGGACAGCGTCAAGCCCTTCGTGGTGTGCACGCTGGAGCTGTATCTGTCGCTGCTGCTCATGGTGTCGCTGTTCCAGAGCCCGGACCCGCGCAAGCGCGACGTGCAGGAGCTGCAGACGACGTATTACATGGCGTGGGTGCCGCTCATGTGTACGCTGACGCTGCTCTACAGCGCCAAGCTGCTGGGCAAGTACGGCCCCAATCCCGACAACTTGGACCGCAACCTCATGGGGCTCAAGATCCTCATGTGGGTCTACGCGTTCGTGGAGCTGGTGCTGGACAAGAATATGGTCATCAAGCGAGGGCCGGCGCTCTATGTAGCCATCATCTTCTGCGCGTGCGATATGCTGCGCTTCCAGATGGAGGTCATGCGGTTGATCTACGACGACGAAGAGCTTGAAGAAGAGGTCGACCGACTGGCGAATATGGTCATTGAGGCGCTGGAGCACAGCGACGACGAGACGGCCTTCAAGCACGCGGTGAGAGAGGTGATCCAGAGGAACCGCGAGCTGTCGACGGACGCCACGATGCAGAACGTCGTGGATGAAGGCGGAGATGCGGTCATCCAGTCCCCATTCGAGAAGCATAGCTCGGTAAAAGATATTCCATCGCAGCAGGCGACGAACTATGGCACGGCCAGCCTTGCCTGTCGCGATCCAATATAGTCCAAAATAGTCCAATATTACAAATGTATCCATGTTGCAAATCACAAAATGCTCCCTATCAGCCATTCCTGCGGCTGACGTCGATCAAGTCGAGTTGAGCATGCTGCACCGCCACGTGCTGGCCAGGACGCTGCGTGAGGCGTCTCCATTCTTCCTGATCGCTGGACCATGTGTGCTGGAGTCTGAGCAGGTCGTCATGGCCATCGCTGATCGGTACGAGTGTCGCACCGCTCCGTGCATCATGGCTACGCCACCGACGCCAACTAACCCGTCATTGACAACTTCTGTATCACTCGCTGCAGCTTGTCCAACATCCAGAAGGACCTGCAGATCCCCGTCGTGTTCAAAGCCAGCTTCGACAAGGCCAATCGTCAGGATCTCAAGAGTTACCGAGGCCCTGGACTGGAGCGCGGACTGGAAATGCTGCGCCAGGTGAAGGAGGCGACGGGGCTGCCAGTGCTCACAGACGTCCACGAGACGCACCAGGTGGCTCCAGTGGCGGAGGTGGCGGACATTATCCAGATTCCAGCCTTCTTGAGTCGACAGACGGATCTGCTCGTGGCGGCTGCAAACTCCGGGAGGCTCGTGAACCTCAAGAAGGGGCAAATGCTCTCGGCTGAGACCATGGTAAGTACTTGACTCGAGCTGGTAGCTCAGAGTATTGCCAGGCTTTTAACCATGTTGTGGTGACGTTTATCTTGTAGCTACTTGCGGCCAAGAAGATTGCAATGACGCAGAGAGATACTGGTACGCTGTTTATAGTGGAAGATATTGTGCCTGTGCCGAGGTTGGTGAGACTGACCTAGTGTTCGTAAATGTGTGTACAGATTTCATTCTGACGGAGCGTGGAAGCATGTTCGGTTACGGCGACTTGGTGGTGGACGCGCGGAATCTGCCTAAACTGCGGAAATCGTATGGCCTCGTTGTTCAGGACGTTACCCACAGGTACGGCCATGCTGCCTCTAATTAACCGAGGTTGAGTCATTGCTCACTTCAATGCATTACTTGTACTGCAGTATCCAACGACCGAGTGGCGCTCATGCTGGAGCCACAACTAGCGGCGGTGACCGCGAGTTCATCCCGACGATTGCGAGAATGGCTGCAGCCGTGGGCGTCGATGGGTTCTTCTTTGAGACGCACCTTGACCCCAGCAGGGCACTGTGTGACGCTGCCACGATGCTGCCAATCGACGAGCTCGAGCCTCTTCTCGCCGAGCTTATCGCGATCTCCAAGGCATCCAAGGCCTTATCATAGTGAAGTTGTCAAATGGAATAGAGCTTTGACCCGGTTCTAAGGATCTCTCAGACTCTCTTCGACTACCGGCAGCGGGTGGTCTTTCCTCCAGATCTTCCTCATCATACGGTTGATTTTCCTGTTGAAGCGGTCCGGTCGAGGCTGCTTCGTCTTCGGGTTCACTAACCGGCGACTGGGTTTCGGTATCTTGGGCTTTCGAGGAAGTCGGCAGTGCTCGTGGTAGTCGCCCCCTTCTTGGGCAGCCGTGATGTCTCCGAGCACCTTGGACCGCACACCAATGTACTGCTCCATCGAGGACAGTCGTTTCACCTTCCGCACCATCTCGTGCTTGTATTGGTCAGCCAAGCCCTCCGTGAACGCACCTTTCCGCACGTCCTCAACCTTTATAGCGGGTAATGTTTGTTCGCTTCTACCTTCAGGGGAGTCTTGGTACTTTGCGTAGAGGCTGTTAGACGCCTTAATGAGCTTTGGGAAGTCGGAGATGGCGAGTTTTCTGTTGGCAACGATGCGAGTGGGGGTACCCGGAGTCCTGGCGCGGGTTTCTTCGGGCTGGCTTGCTGGTTTATCGGGACCAGCGTCTGTTTCGGACTGGTTAGATGGGGCAGCTGCGGGGGTAACTTCAATCGACAAAACGCTTTGAGCTGCGATCTTGATGCTTGGGCTGCGAAGTCGTCGTGGCGCAGAGATACTCGGAGGCGTTGGCTGAATTGGCCCGCCAATAGCCGGCTCAACATTCGTCTTCGGTGGGACAGACTCTCCAGCGGAGTTTGCCAAACTCATGGCAGCATGAATGTTGTCGTTTGCATTCTGCAGTTTTGCCGCCAGTTTGTTTTTCTTCGCATTCGCCTTCTTTTGTCGGTCCTCGAGCTTCTTCTTCGATGCTGCCAGTCCAGGACAACTCGCGTCCCCAGTCGTGTGATCCTGGTTTCCGCACCAGCCGCAGAGACATTTTCCATCTTGCATCATGGCTTTTGTCGAGCTGCAATCCCACACAAGAACACACCTGTGAGTACGCCTTCGTGGCTCGTTGCCTACGTCGCTCTTACATCGTGAGAATCAAGCCTGGGTTTGCAAGCGCCAGTTTGACGCGAGTTTTCCTCCAGTTTTCCCGAGCATCGGCCAGTTTGCGGAACTTATTGAACGAGTCTCGAATGTGGTCCAGGGCGTGCATGTAAAACAGCTCCTTCCAGGTTTCTCTCTATCGTAATAACGCATAGCAGACGTCCAGTCAAGCAAAGAAAACGCTCTCAGTACAGCAACTTCTTGAACGTACATCCATGACGAGAGTCTTCACATCCGTCACTATTGGCATCACAATGTTAGCTTAACACTGATAGCACCAAAAATGAGTCCCATTGGCCATACCTGCCAGTAAGTCTGTGCTGCACGTCAATCTGTTGAAGAAGATGGGATACTCGCCGCAAATGTCGTGGTCCTGGTACAAGCTGAGCTCGAGTTCTGTCCGACGTCGTTGTTGAGTAGTTATCCTCTTCCCTCCCAGCCCCTGGACCCTTCGCTTGGCCAAATTACTCTCAGGCTCTGCACAGCGCTGGACGCTGCCGTTCTCATTAAGCAGTTGGATTATTGGCACGGTTTCCTGGACCATACCCGCGTAGATGAAGAAGACCGCGTTGGCGTCGGCACCAATACGAGTAAGGTAGCTGTCGGCTGGGTAGTGCACTTGGCGCAGGCGATTGGACAGCCGTGTGAGCTCACCGTGAGGCCACCCGTCGAAGAAGTACATGGTCTCCAAGAACTCGATCTGCGTGAAGTCAAGCTGCGAAGAGTTGGTGATGCGTATCAGCCGCTGGTACGCTCCTCGCTTCAAGCAGATGAAAGACGTCGGCTCGTCGCAGATAATGGTGCACGACCGACGTGCCGTGGGGTCCATGACAGCCAGCTCGCCAAAAGTGCCGCCGTCAGTGATGTGCTTGATGAACGTTCCGTATTGATCCGGTTGCAGCTTCACCTCCTCTTCGTCGGTCGAATACGACTTGGAATGGTTGTTGTTGTTGTCCTCTTCGAGGATGAGTCTGGGCTTTGGCTTTGCGTTGATGAAGAGCGACACCGAGCCAGAGATGATGACGTAGAACGTGTCGCCGTAGTCACCTTGGTAGCACACGGCGCCTTTGGCCGGCAGTTCCAACAGCGTCATCTCGCGACAAATCGTCTTGCAGATGATCTCTTGCGCGCCTTGGAAGATCTTGTTCGTGCTCCCGTTCTTGAGCACCCAGTCGTACAGCGTGTCGATTTCATGAGCCTCGCGAGCCTCCGGGGCGCGTTGCAAGATGCGGTAAATCTCTTCCACCTCTTTCTGCCGCTGGCGCTGCGGTTCACTCTCTCGATGGATCTGAATCTGGTCTTGGAGCTGGTATAGGAACGAGTTCTTCCGTAGCGTGGGGAAGCGCTTCAATGCTGCAGGATGCATCGGAGCCTTCCCAGGCGGCAACGGAGACTTGGCACCATCGGGAGCGGTGGTATTGTTCATCTGCATCTCTTCTTGATGCTGAGGCCGCCCGAAGTCTCCTAGCGCATCGATCGGTCCCTAAAAATACAAGACAGCAGCTCAAAATGCCGTTGACGGTCAACGTAAACTGCACGGGCACGCTGGACAAATCTCAGTGGCGACCCCGCTCCGCCCGCGACGATAGCGTGGACGGACACGACTCAAGAATCGAACTGGGGTTGGTACAAATGATCCTCGATACACCTTTTTTTTTTTTTGCCAATCTCAGTGTATAAGGAGTTACCACACAGTACGCTGCACTTCCAGCGCAAGGACCCTCTCGCTTGCTGTTGTTAGCCTGTATGGTACTGCATGTACCTCCCTGCATCGGCGAACCACGGCAATCATCGGCCTCATGTTGTATTAGCTGATGTGCAAAAGGAGGCCTCAACTGGAAAGGCGAACGGGTAGCTTAGCATGCATGCGCGCTCCTTATTGCAGCTTTAGCTTGATGAAAGCGAACAGGTAGCGCCAGAACTCCTTGGCTGCCACCTTGTCCAAATGCCTTTTGTCGGGGTGGATCTGCCATGCAGCAATGCGTGTGCCGTTAGGTGTCACGCTTAACATTATTTTATCACTGATGAGGTGCAACTTACCATGAGCACCTTCACATCCCACTGCTTGATTTCAGGGTTCAGCTGGGAGCCCTGGTTGTAGATGTGAACTCCGCACACTGCAACACATCAGAGCACTCTGGATGTCAGACCATGCACCACGAACATTACATAGGGCAAGTACCAAACGTGAAAACACACCTTTCTTGAACACTTCGAGCGGGAATTTCCACTTCCAGCCCTTAAACTGCCATGACTGTCCCGAGACAATGACGCCGACCACCGAGCGCCTGCATCAATTCGCCACAAAATCCATCAATAGGCAATCCATCCCGCCAAACACGCAAGCCACTCAGCTCAACGTACCAGTCCTTGTCTCGGAATCGACTAACAGTGTCGACAACCTTGAACGTGTACACGTGTCCGTCCTCCTCATGAGTGATCATCATCGACTGCTGCTTGCGGTGTCCGTCCGCCTTCTTCTGCATGTTGGAAACATACACGCCGTCCTCCAGGAAATCTCTGGCATTGAGCATCGTGAACAAGTCGGAGAAGCCGGCGGGCACCACAATAATCGGCGTGCCCAGTATCTTCTCCTTCACCAGCCGATGCAGCGGCAACTGCTCCTTCCTGGCCGTGGTGGTGGCCAGCAACGCCGAGGCCTTGCTGGCCTTCTCGATCTTCTCCTTCGTCTCGGCATTCACCAACTCGAGCGTCTTGATCACGTTGTCGAACTTGGTCTTGTGCGCGTCCAGCACGGTCGTCCTGGTCCTGTTGACGCACTCCTTGTCCGTTATCCTCTTCATCTGGGCCTCGGCCTGAAGCTCCTCGGGCGTCTTGTGGCTCTCGCCGTGCTTGTGGCCGTCTCGGTGGTGGCGCGCTCCCTCGAGCTTCCTCTTCTTGGCGGATGCGCGGGCCTCGTCTTCCGTCTCCCTCTTCTTGGAGGTAGAACCGGCGGTAGAACCGGTAGGCTTCCGCTCCCTCTTGGCCTCCGTGGGCTTGCCGCTGGCGTCCAGGATCTGCGCGCTGGCCTCGATGTCCCCCTTGAGGTAGGCCACCAGCTCCTTCTTGTCCACCGTGGACACCATGGTCGCCTTCTCCTCGCGGCACTTGAGCACATAGTCGCTAAAGCTCAGCGCCTCGTGCTTAAAGCACGTGTACACGGCCAGCAGGTCGTAACTCTTGTCCAGCTTCTTGGAGTGATAGGCCGTGGCGCTGTGCTTGGGCAGGCGCCGCAGCTCGGCGCCGCCTGCGTCGCGAAACACCAGGTCCTCGCCGTCCACGTCCACGGGCTTGCCCTCGATCAGGTGCTGGCGCAGCGCTTGCAGCGCCCCCAACGGCGACGACGCGTCCGGCGAGTCCGCCATACTTATCGGTCTGGGCACGGAGTGATGGTCCCCGCTGTGAAGGAGACTGTGGTGTGGTTGACATAACTTTGGAGTGGTAAACGCTACATACTGCCAGTACAGTAGCAGATAAATTGGATTACGGACACTTGTTATTACCACTTTGGATCGACGGATCACGACAGGAAGTCAGTCAAGTGCTGCGCCGTGCCGATCGAACGCACACGCTATCTGCAGCAATATATCTGTCTACAGGTTCTTCTTGCGGAGCACCTCGTTGGCCTCCTCCTCCTCGGGGGTCACGTCGCTGCGGTGGATCAAGTAGCGGAAGTGCTGCGCCGAGCGGATCTCCATCTCGAACGACATAAGGAACTTCTTGTCCACGGGGTCCACCAGGTGCAGGATGCGGTACTGCTGGTCGCGGCTGGCCTCGAACCACGTGTCGCAACGGTCGAAGAACAGCACGTTGTTCCAGTTCATCTGGTCGTTGTACGCCTTGTCGTAGCACTCCTTGAAGCGGTCGATGTGGATGCACACATGGTGGCCGTCGTACTCGCCCTTGCTGTCGCGCTGGGACTCCTGCTCATCGAAGACAATAGCCTGCAGCGGGCCGCAGAACACCGTCGTACGGTAGAGACCCTCCTCGTTGCCTTCCTTCTTGGTCACCACGGTCTTGGCCTCCAGGTAGTGCTCGAAGAAGCGGGAGATGCCCTCAGCGATGCCCGGACGGCACGGGTACAGCAGGAAGGGGAAACCCTGAGCCACGCCCTCCACGTCGTTGGTCACGGGCAGCGTCTTGCCCAGCGACTTGTTGATGGACTCGTAGTTGCGCGGCGTCACGTTGAGACGCAGCTCGTTGCCGTACGGGTCGTTCACCTTGAGGTGGTCGTACTTGGTCGTGTCGAACATCTCGTGCCACTTCTCCTGCGGGTACTCGCGCGTGGTCTCGGCGCCGCGGTTGATGCGCTCGAAGGCGAACTTGGTGCCCTTGAGCTCGTCGGCCACGGCCGCGAGGCTCTTCTCGATGTCGTCCAGGTCGGGCACGTACAGGTAGATGGCGGCGTTGATGCACTCATCCTTCGGCTGGCCCGTGAACAGGTGGAACTGGTGGCGGCCCGCGAAGTTGGCCCAGAAGTGGTAGGCCAGGCGCGGGTCGCGCGAGCACTGCAGTCCGCGCATGTAGAAGATGTAGGCGGGCGCCTCCTCCGAGCACTTGGCCGTGTTGGACAGGTTGATGTGCTCCAGGAACTTGAGGTTGCCCGCGTCCTCGAAGGCCTTGATCACCTCCTCCTTGCTCCACGTCACGCCGGTCTCCGCGCTCATGATCCCTGTGGCTCTGCTGGTCTACTTGCTTGCTGCCAATTTGCCGAATGATCCGGATTGATGTGTGGTCGAGTGGATGGCTACACAAAGTGTTCAACGTCCGGAAGGCGTTCGTGCATGCTGTACGATAGGCTTTAGAGAACCAAAATGGAATATGGTATAGATAGTCACCTTTAGCGAAGCATGTTATTGATTAATATGCCGCCTAAGAGGGGTTTTGAGGGTACGGTAATTGAGCCTATCGCAGCACCGGATTCACACAGCGCATTTTAGCGATGCAAAAATGCGCGTGCGGTGGACCACACCGAATATGAAAATATTTCAAAACCTGTCAAACGTGATAGTTGAAGTCCAAAGGGACGCAATGCAGGACAACGGTTGTGTTGCCGTCCAAGATCCTGATGCCGACGATGGAGGCCAAGTCCGGCAAGCTGCACAAGGTAAGCTGGTCCTATTGCATGTGGTGTATGCACAGCACTAAAGTTTGTGTGTGGTCGCAGCTCGGCTCCGGGTTCTTCGGCCCGAAGTGGACCGAGAAATGGGTACACCTCGACGGCACAGTGCTCAAGTGCTTCCCCATGGCCGTGGAGCAGCAGGTTTTCTCGCTCGGCAGCTCGCGCCAGAGCAACTGTTACGAGCTTCTGGAGTACAAGTTCGCGCTGGCAGATGAGGTGTGTGTTGTATGGAGCTTCCTCACAAGCTGATCGAATGTTGACAAATAATCTACGGTTGGTTATGCAGAAAAAAGTGAGCCGCAAGTTTGCTTTCCAGTTGGAATCGATCGAGAAGGTTGGTAGTACAAGCTTCATGATGCATTTGATCGTATTGGTTGCGAGCAACTTAAAATTCTGCCTCTGGGTGTAGTCGTCGAAGGTCGTGACGTTTGCCTGCGCGTCGGAGAAGGAGCTGGCCGAGTGGAAATACACACTTACGGTGAGGATCTATTCTGTAACAGCGGAAGCTAGCGAGTTGATGACTAAGTCATGACGCTGTGGTTGTGTAGTCGAGATTGTGCCTTCCTGCTGACGCGCTCGTCTCTCCGGTGTATGTGTGATCTATTGGCGTGCGTGTACGGCATGCTGGTTAAAGTCTAACTAAGGTTTACACTGTGTAGCGTGACGGAGAAGATTCGCCGGGCTGCAGAGGCCTTCAAGGAGGTACAGTACAAACACATTCACTCTGTAGTTTGTGCGAACTGCTAACGATCGTGCTGATGGTTACCCCACAGATTGATCATCGAAACACTGGGAAAATTGAAGCGGCGAAGCTCCACGGACTACTTCAAACTATATCCTTTACAACTTATTGTTTGGCAGATCGTGGCGAATGACGTGTCTGTAGTAGCCCTTACATCACACTTGTTTTTGTTTTTGCCGTGTTCACATTGGATGGGAGGGGCAGGATTCCGAGCTTGCGCTGATGCAGCAACAACTTGATCTTGGTCGCCACGGTGTCATAACTCGAACGCGACTGCTTACGTGGCTTCAGAGCTACTATTGCGCTCAAGAAGTAATGGCTCGCGTGCAAGCTGAGCGTTCAAACAACCAGATCGCTGCTGAAAATCGTAAGCCGCCGGAGCAGCGAGACGACAGCGTATCTGTTAAGGCTAGCACTCGTGTTTCAGCGTCCAAGCGCTTGCTGTGTCACCAGAGAGCGGACTGGAATCAAAGGTATCATGCGCTGCAGTCTACAGACCCGACCGACGATGTGCTCGCTGTAGGATCGGGGGTATCAGCTTTCCTCGCAGAGTTTCGCCAGGCTGCCGAAGCGCTCGTGGGCGAAATCATAGCCGAAATGGTTTTGGACGATTCTGAGAAGACCTTGCGACCACAAACTCTCGACGATGATGAGATTTTTGCAACTGACGGGGTTCAACAGTACGGTGGCTTGCACGATATGCTGCTAAAGTATGAACGCGATGGACTGCTAGTTTATATGTGCCCAAGTAATCCGCCGAGTGGTTTAGCGCAGGATAAAAGGCAATGCTCGACGTCGATGGCGATATTCCACAGAATGGTAGGCCATCAAGTCCGTGCAGCACGTGCAATTCACAGTACAGTGGAGGAACTCGGTGATGACTCGCAGCCAACTTTGCAAGATATTGCGCTGCAAGTTCCACTTCAGTGCGCGGTGGATCATCTCGGGCTTCGTGCATTTGTCATCGCATCTGCAAACTCAAGTGTAAGGAGCACGCGACAGAATTTGGCAGGAGAAGCGAAGAAGGAGCATCTCAAACGACTTCGCGACCAGCTCAAAATCGTGTTTGATAACCTTGGGCTTCTGACGGATAGTCTCCAGGGGCCTGGAGACGATGACAAGACGCTTACTTCGCAAACCGGCCAGCCCTTTCCTGCGTTCTTCCCCGTCAGTGCTGGATTTACTGTGGAGACCCGAAATGATGCAGCCGCATTTGAGCTTCAGAATATCTCGGATCTCTTCCCAGCCGACGTATCCAGCGAAGAACCCGACGAGATTGCCCACGAGGTCTTACTATACAAAATGAGGCCGGAATTTGTTCGGATGCACGGGAATAGTCTACCCCTGCACTCCAACACGCACTTATCGGTCGATCACGAGTCATTAGCGAAGAAAAGTGCGCCTGACAAGTCCAAGTTAGAAGCGCAGCTGCTCCAGCAATCTGCTATAAGCGCTCGTGAGTGTCTGCACACGATCGTCATCCCAGAATTTGTAGCGGATCTGGAGAACGCAACGGTTCAGGTCATTGACAGCCGCTCGCTAACTCGAGCATTGCATGGAGAAGGCATTAACGTGCGGTACCTTGCGTCCTGCTACGAACTCGCGTCCCTGAAGCACATTCGTCGAGTTTTGCTTGTGGAGATGGTGGCTAGAGCCTGCAAAATTGAACTCAGAGCGTCACTGCGGGCGATTCTCCCTGACGCAACTGCAGCAATCTTAAGGCAGGCGAAGTCAGCTGACGACGACATTCACCGCAACCTTGACCCTGCCACAGCTCGAGCTCTAGCGAAGTTGGCTCTTCAAGAGGAGGCTTCCCAAGTAACAGTTGAGTTCTTCAACCTAGTGCTCGGTATCTCGTCTCCTGACTCAAAGACGTTTTGGGAGGAGCGGATTCTGCCGCAAGTGCAAGCCAAGTTCGGTCTCTCACGTGAAGCTCTCAACCTGGACACTATCATCAGTGAAGACCTGCTCCACTTGCCGCAGTTGTTCCATGCGCTTCAATTCCAGACGGGAGTTTACTTCAGCGACCACATGAACTACAACTTCAAAGGAGCGGAGCCACTTGCACTGGAGCATATCCAGTGTATAAGCCCAGCTACGGTGCTGTTGGCTCGGACTACGACTGAGTGCGAACGAGTTCTGGAGAGCTCTGATGCGTACATCGCTGCCCGAGAGTTCAGTAGTGCCTTATCAAGCATCCTGTTCCACATTTCCATCTTGGAAACTGCACCAAGTGATGAACGGAACCTGTCGCTTTGCCACTTGCTTACGTGCGCTGCCAACATTTCACTGGCGATGAATTCGCGCGACCAAGCTAAGCAGCTAGCAACACTAGCGATTGAGGACTCTCCAAGTAATCATGCCGAGCTGACTCGAGCGTACACGGTGTTGATGAAGTTGAAGCATGCGGCTGGAGATTTAGCAGGTGCCCAGGAATATTTTGCCAGAGCCTTGGAGCCTATTCAGTGGCATCTCGGTCCTGTACACCCGCTGCTTTGTGATACGTACATGACCATGACTGAAATCCTCGGCGACCTCGGAGAACCCGAACAAGCTGTGGAGATCCTGCAGAGTTGTGTAGCACTGGTTCGTGATTGCTTCGGTAAAACAAGTCTTCTGTATGCAGACATTCGACGCCAACAAGGGATGCTGATGTACACAGCCAACCCAAAGGACGGTGAAGCCATCATTGGGGTACTGGAAGACGCCTTCTCTGTCTACGAAAAGCACTTCCAGGATCCTGTGGACGACGTCCCGCTGTACAAGGACTTCGCAGCAGAGTGCTGCTACATGCTGGCTAATCTACGCATACAAGTGAGCGGGGTTCAAGCAGCAGAAGCTGCGTATGGCATCGCTCTCACAGGTCTGGGGCTTCGTAAAGAAGTCCTCACAGCAGACCACGAGGACATGATGAAGTCTTACCTGCAACTTGCGAGCTTGTCGCGAGATCTCGGGGAGATCTACCGAGCGGTCGATTACTACAAGCCAGGCTTGGCGATCTTGAAGACTATCCACGACGACGAGCACATCGACCAGATCCGCAGCGTGACCCAAGCAATGCTACAGCTTCATCTTCAAACGCTTTCACTGGAAATGCGCAATGTGAGTCTTGCAATAGTTCACGCTATCATTCGTGAGCTAACGTGTGTGTTTTTCCTTGCGTCTCCACTTCAGATTGTTGACAAGACAGCGAAACGATACGCCCAGCAGTGGCCACGCTTTGCATTGCTGTCTAGAAAAATGCTTCCGGACATGCCAGCGAGTGGCTCCGCACCAAAGGACGACGTCGGGGAAGAGTCAACACTGTTGATCTTCGTGATGAAGAAGCTCTTCCAGCTTGAGCCGATCGAGTACGTCGAACAACTGATTGAGAAGACCGACCTCGAGTTCCAAGACTACCGCAAGCAGTACAACCTCAACTTCGCTGGCACGTTGCGTCGCGCCAACGCCGATGCGCCGTCACCGCAGCACGCCATGTTACGATCCTCAAGCGGGCGATTCGCTTCGTTCTCCGGATCGGGCACCTTCTCCCCTCCTGGATCCCCTCGACGTCCGCTCTCCCCAATGCACCACCTGACACTCTTCGCTCCATCAACTCGCAGCGGCGGCCGCACGTCCTTCAACCAACTTGACTGCAATTTCCTCAAGACCGCGACTGGAGACTTCATGTTCGGGGGACAGCTTGCCGCGGTACTCTTCCTGATCGACCTCCCTGCCGCCAGTACCAGCACACCACCGCTCCCTTCGCCGCCCGCTCCAGTATCCGATGCTTAGGAAGACCGTTTGAGTCGTAATACATATACACATGACGATTCGTGGGAGCACTGAACGTGTTAACTCTTAACTGCATCAATGCGTGATTCCCTCAAGAAGGGGATTGAACTGAAGTCCGAGAGCGACGCCTAGCACCAGCATATGAGGGAAACCGTTGGCGACGAGGTTTCCAACGATGGCCAGGTACGGTAGGTACAACGCTGGGTGCTGGTGGTCCAGCAGGTGAAGAAGAGGGATCTTGATGTCCTTCCAGAACTCGTAGCCGCCGTTCACATTGAGGTAAATGACGTGGTCGCTGCCGGGCACACGCACTTCGAAGGGCGTGGAAGCACGACAGTACGCAGCCAGGAACGTAGTCAAAATGACAGAGCCCATGAAGCTGGAACCGTGCATGCCGCCGTGGCCGGTAGTGATCTGTTTGCAGACACGATAAGAGATAGTTTGGTTGGAAAGATGGACCATGAATTGCCTCTGCAATGGTTGCACGTACGTAAAGGCACACTGGCAGGAACCAGAGGTGGTGGGTCGCGAAGAATGTCTTGGAAAACGAGCGGTTCTCAGGGTACGTGAGGTACTTCATGGCGCCCGTGATAAACTTGCCGTTGAGAATGAACGACAGAGTGTCGATGTACCACAGCAGCTGATCGCCCGACACCGTCACCATCTAAAGCCGAACAACACCATTCTAATTAGCACTCTCCCTTCATTCGAAATGTACAAGTCAACAGCTACTCACCGCCACGCCGACGAGGAACGGCTTGGAGAAGTACAGCGCCATGACCACGAGCACCAGCGACACGTTGCACGCCCACAGCATCTCATAGAGCACGTAGGTTCCTGTGGAGATTGAGTGTATAAACGCCATGAGTACGCAACTTTCCTCCCAATATCGCCCCTGCCCAACGTACCGTGCTCGTAGAAGCGTGAGATCGCCATCAACACCGTGTAGATGGCGACGAAAGCCCCCACCTTCCTGTACCCACCATCAATCACAACATATTAGTGCATCTGCCTCTCCTCCCCTTGCCAATACCAAGTCATCACGAGAGCACGCACGGGAAGCTGAAGCTCGCGTCCTGCTCGTCCGCGGCGAAGTATTCGTCCATCCGAAGCACCAGAAACGAGACGGCGGCGTAGCCGAGCACCAGCACGGCGAGCACGCGAGGGAGGTCCTTCTGCGAGACCTGCACGGGCACGGGGGGCGTCGCCATGATGCCAGGCCGATCAATGATACACGTAGGAAGGAGGGGCTCAATTGACAAAATGGCGATCGTCTCGCAGTTGACGCCAAGTCACTTCCGCGATTAGGGCTAATGGGCATACAAACCCCAAGTCTATTTAACGGGAGGTCTACTGTCGACGCGCCCGCTGTGACGCGCCGTACTGCTTCAAGTATCGCGGCAAGTCCATGCTGTTGGCGTACGTGGTGGCCTGGGCCACGCCTCGGTGCAGATACAGCCGCAGCAGCTCGTTCGTGTAGCGCAGCAAGTCCGGCATGGCCTCCTGCTCGTCGCCGTTGAACCGACCGAGCACGAACTTGTCCATCGCGGTGCCCGACGGCGCGCCGCTGTTGCCTCCGACGAACCAGTGAGGCGCGCCAACGCCAATGCGGAGTCGAGCGAAGCGCTCGGTGCCCACGCACTTGATGATGTCGCGCACGCCGTTCTGACCGCCGGGACCGCCCTTCGCCTTGAAGCGGCACTCGCCGAACGGTAGCGCCACGTCGTCCGTCACCACGAGCAGTTCGTCCTGTCGGTTCAGCGCCAGCGGGTTCTTCTTCAGGCGCCAACGGTGCGACTGCATGAAGGCCCTCACGGCAGTGCCAGAGCAGTTCATGTAGGTCGTGGGCAGCAGCATGGCGACGTTTACCTCTTCGTGCGGGACGCCCTCCTTCAGAGTTCGCTCCTTGGCTCGCTTCGACGAGCGGTTCACCAAGTCGTCCACGGGGTAGACGTAGCCCTTGTCCGCCACATTTTGCTGGAATGCCACACGGAACCGAGCCACGTCACCGTGGTTGCCCGCTTCATGTTCCAGCTTCAGCTGCTTCCCCTGTAAATTTGCAGCCCAGAGAACAGTCAATACACTAAAAAAAGTGTACCATTCCCAGGCCACGCCGCGCCCAACGCAACTGCATTGCATTAACGCAAGCAACGGCTACTACCCCGGTATCGGACAGAGCAAAGCTGCACGCACCGTGACTTGAGACGCGTAGGTGTCCAGGAAGTGCCTCACCGCCACAAAACCAATGTTATGCCTGCCTCATCCAACATCATAACAACAATCCGTCACTAAATGCACCACTTCTCAACTGCAGCAACAGTAAACTCACGCCCGTCGCACCTGGTGTTGGTGTACTTGTCGCCCGGGTTGCCCAGCCCCACGATGAGCTTGCGCACGTTGTCGTACTTGTGCGGAGACGCCGGCGCTGCAGCCTTCTCGTTGTCCTCGTCGCTGTCACCCGCCCTCGAAGTCGAGAAGCCGCTGGCCAGCAGGTTCCCGCGCTGGAGGAGCGAGGTGCGTAGCGGACGGCGACACACGCGCAGCAGCAGCATGATGGCCAACTCGATGTGAGACTTTCAGCTTTGAGACGCCGTTCATCAAACTGCTCGATCGTCCAATCACGTTGCGCGAATCCATCGGCACACGAAACGACGCATTGATCGAAGTGCACTTGACAGTGAGTTGAGGCATCGACCAGGCAGGCAATGAGCGAGGACGCGGTATGATATGATGCATAAAGTACGGCAATTATTACGACTTCTTACTGCTAATGATGGCGCAGGAATACTCGGTGAGCTACGTGGACGACCGTCCGGAAGAGGCCAAGTACCTGCGTCGCGAGGGCGAAGTGAAGATCACCTACGCCAATGGGGATACGTTCGAAGGCACTATCGGCCCGGACCGACTGAAGCACGGAGAGGGGAAGTACACGTGGAACCAGCGGAACGCAGAGGGGGAATGTAAGGCGTCTGATGCTGTCATCTTAATGTTCTTGTGTGCTGACTGCCACTTTGTGCTCTGCTAGTGTCGGTGCTCGCGACGTTTGAGGGGACGTACGTGAACGGCAGCAAGAACGGGCTTGGGAAGATGACGTTCGCTAATGGAGACGCGTACCACGGCGAGTGGAAAGCTGATAAGATGACGGGCGAAGGCTCGTACATGTACGCGAACGGAGACATCTTCAGCGGGAGGTTCGAAAGCGGCATCCGCTCGGGCAAGGGCACGTACGAGTTCGCGGCGGACAAAAGTCTGTTTGTGGGTGAATGGGCAGACAACACCATCACGAACGGGAAGTGGGTGTTCAAAGACGGCGGCTCCTATGTCGGCAGGTTCGAGAACGGCAATCCCATCGGAAACTGCATGCTCAAGTTCCCGAGTGGCCTCCAGCAGGATGGCGAGTACGTCAAGGGCCAGACTACAAATGATGCTGGCGAGGACGTGACTGTCCACAAGTTCGTGGGCGGCATGATCGTCAAAGTACGCTAGGGTATGCGTCACTCCAACGACGACTCGCAGAGTCAGTCTCAATCCATGAAAGTTTATGATTCCTTACAACGCTCCTTCACCTTTCTCCTGCCAGCCCAGGTGACTACTGAATGTACTTGTTGAGGAAGCGGCGGTGGAAATCGTTGCGGATCGTGTCGTTGATGAAGCGCTTCTTGACCTCGGGTTCGTTCCGGGACTGGTTCTTGAAGACCACGTCGTCATTCCACCGGCGCTTCATCTTGGCGCTACCTGCCGCTTGCTGCTGCGTCAGCGGATTGCCTTGGAGGATCTCCTCGCGTGACTGCTGCTCGGCTGCCTTCCGCTCCTCTTCTTCCTTGCGTAGCCGCTCCTCTTCACGCTCTTGCTTGATTTTCTCCAGCTCTCGCATCAGCTCAGCCTCTTCATCCTCGTCGTCACTGCTTGCAAATAAACGAATCATGAGTTAAAGCTTCAGTGAGCACTTGTGAAGCAGTCTAACTAAACACACCTGTCACTATCGGAGTCGCTTGAATCTTCGGAGTCAGCTCCGTCGTCTGCGTCGTCATACTTACTCGCGACCTTCTTCAGCTGCGACTCGCGCTCGTCCGCTTCTGCGTCGCCGAGCAGCAGAATCTTCTTGTTCTCCTCCAGTCGCCGCAGTTTGTCTGATCCACCAAACCATCACAAAAAGTTCCTCTCAGCCCAAGGCTCCTCCACTCAACACTATAGCCAGCAGATCGCACCTTGAGCAGTGTCCTTCTTGCGCCCCTTTTCCAGCTCGTACTTCTCCTCCTTGCGCTCCAGTTCCTCGCGCAGGTCCAGCAGCTCCACCTCATTTGCCGTGCCCTGGCCAACCTGGCTGGAATTCAAGAAAAGAAAACCACACGAAGCTAAGTACTCATCTTGGTATACATCAATGCCATCAATGCCTGCCGTTCGTACCGCATTTTAAGGCGCTTGTGGGCCGGCAGGTCTCGCGCCGAGGTCTGTTCGCTCAGTTTGCCTGCAGCATCACACAGTCAACGTTTAACGGTCGTGTTAGGCGTCAAAAAGCGGGATAGAGCCACGAAAATTGGTAGCTGCATGCGTGGAGGAGTCATACGCACCTCCTGCGTGCCATCCTCCTTCGTTCGACTGCCCCACGGCGGCGTGCCAGGTCGGGCGGTGCGCGGTCGTCATGGCCAGCTACAATTGCCTTGGTCGAGTTGCCGAGATCGCACCGATTGGGCAAAATACAGGGTGCGAAAGACCAATCTAAACCTAGAATTCCTCAGCCAATCCGCATCGACTAATCGTAGAACGTTCTCCAAGCCAAATATTTGGGTTTGTGTGTTGCACATTTTCAACCCACAGGCTCAGTTTTGAATACCGGCGCGAACCGCAGGAAGCTCGCCATGTCGTCGTCGCCTTCTCCGCCGAGGCTGCTCCCGTGGGGGCGGCTCGTGCTGATCTCTAGGGGCCACAGGTCGTCGCTGCCGGACCACTTCGACCTGTCCCGCTCCCGGCACTGCGTCGGCCGCGTGGCCAACCGATGCGATCTCCACATCCCCAAGGACTTCATCAGCGGCCTGGTACGTCTCAGCCTCAATGCCCTTCGAGCTGCTTCAGTTGCTGGTACCTAACTATATGTTGATCCACTCCGTGTATGCAGCACTGCATCATTAAAGTGAAGGGCAAGGACAGCCGTGGAGAGCCCATCGTTGAGATCGAGGACCAGAGGTACGTGGATTCCTTTGCGACTGCTGCGAATTGAGATTTAACACACTGGATCGGCGGTTCATCTGCGTTTGGGTGGTCGTGAAGTAGTCGCTATGGTACTTGGGTGGACCGCGTGAAGATTGGGTACAGACAGAAGGCGACGCTGAAGAAGGGCGGGGTGATGCACCTCACAGCCCCCGACGCAAAAGGTTCGTGTGGTGGATGCAAAGCACTTCTACCCTCAAGGGGGCTCAATGGATTGGAAGGGATGATTGACACGTAGCTATTTTGTTTATCTACTACTGTTACGTAGAGGTCAAGGAGATCGCGTACAGGCTTGAGATATTGTACGTTTAGAGCATCTGCTTGAAGTTATGCTGCTGTTGTACCTGGTTGGCTAACCATTTTGCTGTCTTGCAGGCCTAGCGGGTTGACCCAGCAGAACGAAGAGCTTCATGCGCGCATGAGTGCCGATGAAATGTCAGTGGCGGATCGGACGCGCAAGCGTACCCACGAGGAGACCCAGTGTACGCAGAGCCCTACCAAGGTGGTGCGTTCACCGCCTCGTCCTCGACCCGTGAAGAAGGTCCGGCGGGTGACTAGTAGCCAGCAGTCGAACGAAGAAGATGCTAGCCAGCCGATGAGTGAGCCAGGCAGCACCCCTGCCACGCAGTCTGCTCCCGATAGTGGATCGCAAGTGCCACCATTGTCTTCTGCTGCTGGTAAGAGGCGCCGTCGCCCCGATGTGCCGGCACCCGACAGCAAGCTTGCAGAGCTCAAAACGAAGTACGGCTTGATTATACTGGACAAAGAGCTCGAGCTGAAGAACCAGGCGGAGAAGCTGCAGAAGGCAGAGCAGGAGCTGGAAGCTCTCCGTAAAGAGAACGAGGCGCTGAAAAAGAAGCACGAGGAGGACCTGGCGAAGGTAAAGGCTGAAGCTGCAGATGGCATCAAGAAGGTCAAAGCTGAAGCCGCCAAACAGGAGGATACCTTGAAGAAGGAGCTTTCGGAATTACGACAGGAGCGTGATAAGCTCCAACGAATCATTCACCAGGTACTAGCGGACCCGAAGGCTCCTCATCAAGTGCGCTCCGTTGTGGATCTGGAGTCAAAGGTACGTAGACTCACAGTCTATGTCAGTGTGCTCAATTATCTAACAAACCCTTTTCCTTCAGATCGGAGAGCTGAAGCGTAAACTCCAGATCACCCAGGACGAGTTTGCCTATGGATCTCGCGATGGGCGACCTCAGACGTACGTCTTCTAGCTGCCACACCTTTGACTGTGCTTACGTTTCTAACAAACTGCTGCTGTTTATGATGTTGCAGGACCCCACCCTCGAAAAAGCACCTAGTGGAGACGGAGAGGCAGCAGCAGTTGACGGCTGAACTGGAGGTGTTGCAGCGAAAGAGAGCCGAGGCACAGCAGAATTACGCAAAGGTTGTGAGCGAGCTCACTGAGCAGGAAAGCCAAGTGACTGTGCAAATTCGTGCAGCCGCGGATCACGCGCTGAACCTCTCGGGGTCAAGTCAGTCTCAGGACTCGATAGACTCGGAACGAACCCGCAGCCGCCGGGACTCGCAGGTGTCCAACGAACAGTCAGAGCCCTCGCCAGGCGATCAGTCGCAAACCGTGGACGAAGAGACCAAGAGCAGCGACACCCCGCAAGGCTTGCCGCCGTTGTTTAACCAATACGGTGCTCGCTTTGCGCAGGCCCGCGGGAGCAGGCCGACTACGATGTCCCAGTCGCGGTTCTACCGGACTAGTTCAGCAGACCAAGAACGCAAGACGGAGGAGGACGAGGCGGGTGACGAAACGAAAGGGAACTAACTAACTAAGCTTAGAATGTAGATACGGCGACTTCTGACACCTCCCACTCCAGCAGTCACGCTCATTTGCAGGTATTGATATGTTTGTGGCGAGGCAGCCGAAGCAGACAGCGGCCAGCAGCAGGGTGTCCCAGGACAAGGTGCAGCAGAGGTCGAAGCCTGCGCGTGACAAGGTATTTGAGCTGGATACGTACCTGGACAGGAGAGACTTCGTTGGGGCATTGACGCTACTGCGAGTCTTGAGACGTGAGGACAGCGAGCAAGATCGGACCCGCAGGAAGAAGGGGTCCCCAGAAGAGGGTGATCTGAGCTCGTGGCGCGTGAACACTTGGTGGGTCGCGTACTGCCATTTCCACAGTGGGGACTTCGGCGAGGCGCTATCTCACTTCGAGCAGCTAATCGAAGCCGCTTCGACTGGTGCGAGTGCAACGGATCTCAAGAGTTGGCGGCTGAGCCGCGCCTGCTGCCTGTATTACCTGCAGAACTTTGAGGACGCCGAGCATGCGGCGCTCAGCAGTTCACGCAGTGCTTTGTGCAATCGGCTTCTGTTCCTGCTCGCACATCAGCGGCAACATGGCGAGCAGGCGCTACTGGATCGCTATCAACAACTCTCTCGGGACTCAGTCGAGGATCAGTTGGCGTTGGCGGCTACCAGCTTTGCTCAGCTCAATTTCCAGGAGGGGGCGGAGATTTACATGAGGCTGCTATCCGAGTCAAGCAAGGGAAGTCAAGAAGGCGGCTCGGCTCTTCATGTGTATCTAGCGCTGTGTTACTTCAAGCTGGGCTACGACGACGTCGCTCTGGAGCTGCTGGCCGTGTACTTGATCGGACACCCAGACAGCTTCTTCGCCACCAACTTGAAGGCGAGCTGCAACTTTCGGCTATACAGCGCTCGTGAGGCGAAGCCCATTCTCGACGACTACGCGCGGCGATATCCCAACCACCCGTGCACCCAGGGAGCACTCGAGTCGTCTCATTCATTAGCAGGAAGCTCAAAGCCCTCCGAATCTGCGATGACGGACGTGATGCAGCACAACTTGGCCATTTTCCGAGCTTCTGATCACGAAGCGAATGGGATTGAGAAGCAAGGAGCAGCGGCTGAGCGGGTGCTGAGCCCTATGGTGGGCCACCTCGAGGAGGCCCAATTGAACCTGGTGCTTCTTCATCTCAAGCGCCGCGAATACCACAAGGCGTTTGCCTTGGTGGAGGACCTTGAACCACGGACCACTCCGGAGCGTGCGATAAAGGGCGTACTGCACGCGGTTATCGGCGAGCAAACTCACTCCAAAGAGCACATTTTCCTCGCTGAGAAATACTTCCATGCTGCGGGGTCATCGCCCGACGATTGCGACACAATTCCCGGGCGACAGTGCATGGCGTCGTACTTCATGCTGCGCAAGGAGTTCAGTGATGCAAACGTGTACCTCAGCTCGATTTCCACGTACCTGAGTACCGACGACGCGTTCAACTGGAACTACGGTATAGCGCTGGCAGCCACAGGCGCTTATGGTGAAGCTGAGGAAGTGCTGCTACGAGTGCAGAGCGCTGAATTGCGGTCTCAACTGGTGTTTTATGGCTGGCTGTCGCGGTGCTACATCCACAGTGGCCGTGCCGCGCAGGCGTGGGAGGTTTACCTCAAGATGGAGAACTCGGTGGCTGCGTTCACGCTACTCAAGCAGATCGCCAACGACTGCTACAAAGCTCATCACTACTTTTACGCCGCGAAGGCTTTTGATGTCCTGGAGAGACTCGATCCAGACCCCGAATACTGGGAAGGTAAGCGTGGAGCGTGCGTGGGGTTCTTCCGTCAGGTCGCCATTGGACAGGAGAGTGAAAGTGGAGCAGTTCTCGCCCATCGATGCGATGAAGTGCTCAAGCTGCTCGGCAACTCGAAGAACGTGCTGGAAGCGATCAAGCTTGTAGCTGTACTACGGAAGTGGACGTCGTCGTTCCTTGTTGTCAACTAACTAGGCTCTGGACGAACAACAACATCAGTACTGGTTGTATACACCAATGAATCTTTCGTTTAGTATTTACGCTTATCCAACACGACACCCAAGCTCTCTTCTCTCTCACAGCGCGATCTTGATCCCAGCATTCCTCTTGCTCACTCGAGGCGTTGCAGTATCCACGCGACCGAACGGTGTGGCCGTTGCATGGCGCGAGGTCGATTCCCCATCATAGACGCCGACGTTGGAATCTTCCTTCGGCGTGTAGATGCTGCGTCTTCTCGACCCGCGCAGGTAACTCGGAAGCCAGTGGAACGCTGTGTCCGCCATGCCGATCATTCGCGACACCACCGCCACGTACGGGCCCCCCGCCATATTGCCGCTCTGTCTGTTGACTGTCGCCGCCGCTGGAAGATTGCAAAATGGCACAAAGCCTCAAGGGCAATCTACAATGATTCCGCCAGCATTTCCTTCCTCTTGCATCATCAACGGAGTATCGATAGAATAACAGGACGGAAGCAATGAATTTGTGGGAAGGCCCGAGCTTTCGCCAGTTGAAGGCAACTTCAACTTTTCGTCCAATCAGCGCGCAGCCCATCATTCTCGAGGGAAGCAAGCAGAAGCAGCGATGCCGCTCGACCGCGAGGAATGGGAGACGCTGATCGTGGCGGCGGAACTCGTGGCGACGCTGTGCACGTCCCTCTGGCTGGTCACGCGGCGCTCCGGGCGCGTCGACCGCCTCCCGCTGTCCAGTGATGCT
>JAIKVE010000242.1:0-24909 GCA_024679115.1 Phytophthora pistaciae | reverse complement strand
GTCCGCGGCCGACGCGGCGGCCACCTGCTGGATCACCTCCTCGGTCGCGGGGTTCACCACGTCGATGTACTTCTTGTCAACGGGCGCGACCCACTTGCCGTCGATGAAGAGCTCCTTTAGGGTCGGGATCGGGTCGCTCATTGTCGCTGCTGTGGGGGGTGGAGTCGAGGCTGGATGCTTGTCAACGCGCAGATCAAATTGTGGGGCTCCGACTCCAAAAGATCGCATGGACGTCAGTTTATAAGGCACATTCCACTTCAACGACGGAACCTAAAGCCCGGTTATAATTCATAAAAAGGCCACGAAGCATTTTATTGTGTCGCCTTTGGCGCGATGGGCTTCAGAAGCTATTCCTGCCAGTGAAGTGAGCAAGCGCCGCCAGCATGGGAATTAAGGGGTTGATGAAGCTGCTGCAGGAGGAGGCGCCGTCCTGCATCAAGGAGGTGGAGAAGATGTCGGCACTGGCGGGCCACGCCGTGGCCATCGACGCTAGTATGGCGCTGTACCAGTTCCTCATCGCTATCCGGTCAGCGGACGGCGGCGGTCCCTCCCAGGCGCTGACCAACGCCGACGGAGAGGTGACGTCGCACCTGCAGGGCATGTTCAGCCGCACCATCCGCATGATGGAGAACGGCCTCAAGCCCGTGTACGTGTTTGACGGCAAGCCGCCCGTCATGAAGAGCGGCGAGCTGGCCAAGCGCAGCGACCGCCGCCAGGAGGCCCAGAAGGCTCTCGAGGAGGCCACGGAGAAGGGCAACGCCGAGGACATCGACCGCTTCAACAAGCGCCTGGTGCGCGCCACGCCGCAGCACAACGAGGACTGCAAGGAGCTGCTGAGGCTCATGGGCGTGCCCCACATCACGGCCCCGTGCGAGGCTGAAGCTTCGTGCGCGGAGCTCGCCAAGGGCGGACGTGTCTACGCCGCCGGCACGGAAGATATGGACGCCCTGACGTTCGGAGTGCCCGTGCTGTACCGTCGTTTGACGGTGTCGCCGGCCAAGAAGATCCCGATTCTTGAGATTCGACTGGAGCGCGCCCTGCAGGAGCTGGAGCTCACGCAGGAGCAGTTCGTGGACTTGTGCATCCTCTGCGGCTGTGACTACTGCGACTCGATCCGTGGCGTGGGGCCCAAGAAGGCCTTTGCTGGCATCAAGGAGCACAAGAACATCGAGAACTTCCTGGAGGCCCTGCAGAAGAACAAGAGCAAGGGTGTCGTCATTCCCGACGAGTGGCTGGGAGAGAACCCCATCTACAAGAACGCGCGCGAGATGTTTATCAAGCCCGAGGTTGTCGACGCCAAGGAGGCGGAGCTCAAGTGGCGCGACCCGCAGGAGACGGAGCTGCTGGACTTCCTCTGCAAGAAGCACGGCTTCCAGGAGGACCGCGTGCTCTCGGCCATCACGAGGCTGAAAAAGTCCAAGAGCACGCAGTCCCAGAAGCGACTCGACAGCTTCTTCACGGTGCTGCCGAGCGCTGGAGGTAGCGCTAAGAAGCGCAAGGCGTCCGTAGCTGCTAAGGGCGGCAAGAAGGCTGCCACGACGAAGAAGGGCAGGAAATAAAGGGAACGCGCCGAGCGCGAGTCCATAGTACTATTAGGAAGGTGAACAGACAACGACGCGCGTAAAGTAAACATGTTCTTGATCATGAACGACTTCGTCCTCGTCACGTTGCAACCAACACTTGAATTGCAAAATGCTTTCTTTGTTTCAACAGCGACGCCTTGCCTTATACATTCATCTGGGGCTGTTTCGACACCGTAGCAGCCCCGCTTGCTAATCCTAGTGCGGGAAATTAAATAGATATCGGCACGGCTTATACAATAAAAATTCGACAGCTCACGCAGGCCTCTCGTCAAAATCGGGCCCTCCTTCTTCAGCGTTGCCAACGCTTGGAGTGTTCGGCCAGCCACACCAGGCCATGGCAGAGCATCGTCAACACGAACGCCACATCCGAGCGAGACGACACTTCCGCTTCTTCGTGAAAAAAGCGCAGGAGTCCTGCTGCATAGTTGGAGAACGCAGGGATCTGGTACACGACCGCGAGCTGCTGGTTGAACGCTCGGGCACGTTCGGCTCGCTCCATCTCACTGCGCACGGACCCACACTGCTCCTCGCGTAGCTGCTGAATACGACTGGGCGTAATGCTCTCGGCCTCCTTGCAAACTGCCGCCATGAACAAGTCGCCATCGATGCACACGCTTTCCGCATCCTTAATCGAAGACAGCACACGATGGAACTCATCGAGGTCCAGCAACGTCGGCTCCAGCTTCCGCAGGTGCGCCATGATGACGGGGAGCACAAAATATGACCCCTCCGTGAAGATGCAGTCAAAAATGCGGAACACCGTCTCGCTGGGGAACGTTGTCGTGAACAAGCACAATAACCACTGGGAGCCCAGTAGCTCCAACGGCAGCCCCACCTCAGCCGTAAAGTCATCGAGCTGAGGAAGCTCTTCAGCGATCAACTGCTTCAGCACGCGCATGTCCCGCTGAATGTCAGCCATCGCTGGAGAGTAATAACCCGGGTAGAGGTCCTCGCAGAAGACGCTCAGAAGCCAGAACACGACCTCCTCGTCCGCCATCAGCATGAAAAACGCCACGATAAAGTTCAACCCCTGGCAGTAGCCGACGGACGGGTTACGGAGCGAGTAGGCTCGAAGAATGCGTCGAAGCTGGTCGCGCCCGGCCTCGGAGCAGATCGTCGTTCCCGAGTGTCCAAATGTGCGGTCGATATCGAGTTCAATTTGGCGGAACGTCTCCGTCTCCATCGTCTCCGCTTCCTTGACGAGATTCGCGTAGTAATCTGGACCTGCGTTCACTTGCTTCTCACTCGCTCCGGAAAGGTTCATGTACGCGCGTTCTCGCAGGTGACGCGGGATTCCAGCACGAGCCAGCTGCATGAGGAGCGTCTTCTCCTCCGTGTCCTTCTCCTTGTACGAGCAGGGTCGCAGACGCTCCGGAAACTGCGTACCATACAGCCTGGTCCAATCCTCGACGCGCCTCTCTTCTCGACAGTCCTGGTACGAGCGCAAATGCACCCAATCCTCTCTGGCAGCCTCCGGGATGGCAAACCCGTAAAAGTCGCTCATGGGCTTCGTCACAGCTTGACTCACATGCTGTTCAAACAGCATCTCTCGATCCTGTGCCGTGAGCGCTCTCTTGGTGCGTTCATACCAAACCGTACGAATCCGCACTTCCCCGGTCCTCGTGCCGCCCAGACTGTACCACGCGTCGGTCACGACCCTCGACGGCTTGCACAACAAGCTCGAGTTGATCTCCACGACGCCCAACATCTCGTCGTCAATGCTCTCCTCGGCAACGGCCGCGTTCTCCTCCATAGCAGTCCAGTCGTCCTCCTCCACGAACTCTTCTTCATCCTCGTCTTCCTCCTCCGAGAGCGTGACGACATCGTCGCTATCACTGTCATGGATCCCCCCTTTCCATCCAGTCACCACGAGCTTGGGCTTCACCACCGCCGCCTTCCTCTGTTCCTTGTCTGTGTTCCCTGCTTGGTCCGCCCCCTTCTCGCCACCTTCTTCATCGGACAAACTGCTGGTGCTGCTGGACGGGAACATGTCGAAGAAGAAGTTCTTCTCGCTGAAGAGCTGCACCCGCAGGCGCACGCTCGAGGGCCGAGCGGGCACCACGAACTCCGCCACATGGGCCCACGTGGGGCTGCTGGAGTCTGTGACCGTGGACGACCGGAAACTCGGATAGGCCGCGAGCCGGCTGCGCGCCCCCTTCCTGGGCTTGACGTCGCAGAGCCCCACGACGCAGTAGGCGTCCACGGACTGCGGGCTCTCGAGGTTCCTGGCGCCCACCACCTCCACGCACAGTCGCTTCCTATCCATCAGAAGAGTGGAAGACACCGGAACGCACGCCAGAAGACAGACGACTATGTATAAATAAGGGACCCGGCATACAAAAACCAAGAGAGATGCGTCTCCAAGGCCCTAGAGACCGACGTACTGGAGGCGCATGACACCACGATAGAGCTTTACTCGCAAAGAGGTTAATGAACACGCTGGAGAAGACTGGCGCGGCGGAGAATGCCGAAGCCCCGGCGCAGACGCGAGACGAGCGAGCGAGCAGACGCGCGTTCTTCAAGGTGAGAACCGCAACTCTGGTCCGGGAGTGCCAGTTAGGCTCGCAGATGAGCCAGCTGGGGGGGGGGGGGGGGTACATGTACGAGGTTACACTGTAGTACAGTGGAAGGGTACAGTGGCTGTACCCTTCATTTACGTGCCTCTGCAACATTGTGTCGACTTGACATCAGTAATTGCTCAAGAAGTCGCCGAAGATGAAGGAGGAAATGCTGCGGGCGCTGCAGCGCGTGGCCGACATGCTGGTGGGCAACTTCACGGTCTCCTTCCAGAACGAGCTGCGCTTCATGGTAAGAGTGGGGGGTCTGCAAGTATCTATGTAGAGACATTGGAGCTGACGCCCGCTGCGTACTGGAAACAGGCCGAGGCGGCGGGATCTTCGTGCGCCACCGCCATGAAGGCGCAGGGCGTGCCCATGGCGCAAGCGGTCAAGCACACGGCGGGTGCGGTGGCACGCCTATGATGTACTGGACTCCAAGCAGGCGCATGACGGGCTCTGCGGGCGACTGGAGAAAGCGCCCCGAAGCCGGCGCACACAAAGATACATCGCGGATCGCTGAATAATGTACTAGTACTAGGGAGCAAACGGCAACGCCAATGCATCAGGGGATACCATCCCACACACACACGTCGGTCTTCTTTTCACGTCAAGTGCCAACCGACTTATCCACGCGAGGGCGTCGACTTCTTCACTCTGCCAACAGTCCATCGCAACAGCGCAGAGACTGTGGCTTCTTCGGCCTGAGCTGCAGCAACTCGTTGGTGCAGCACGGCCACCTTCTTGTTGTACTTGGCCGCTGCTGTTGCTTGCGCCTCCACCAGGCCCTTGTTCTTGTAGAGCTCGAACACGTCAGCCAGCAGACGCGTCTGCAGTAACACGTTCTTGCTGTGAAGAGTGGTGCGAATGGCGTTCGTCAGCATCTCCTCACCTTGCTCGACTTTACCGAAGCTCACAAGTTGCGACCCGAACAGCGCCATGATCTCGGACATGGTCTCCCCACCGTTCATGCTCGCGTTCATGCGTTGCATGGTCTCGTCTAGCAGAGTGAACGCCCTTGGTCGACGCTCCTCCAGTGTTGCATGCCGCGTGAAGCGCGGGGCGTCAGTACCCTCCTCCACTGCTCGTCTCGATAGCCCCTCTGTCGCCCACATCCACTTTGCGAGCGCTAGGTCGTACTACGATATGAAGAAGAAGTGCAGTTAGCGTAGTAACTAATGGGGCACGTCCAGTGTGTGTTCACGCACCTTTGCTCGCAACTCCACACTGCAGCACTGATAAATATGGTGCTTTAAGCTGTCCATCGTGAGGACACGAGTTACCCATTCGAGCAACTTGCGACTTGGGTAGATCTGCTTGATCTGCACGTTTGTTGGAGCGTCGCCGCTCACGGAATTTGTCGGCGTGGTTGCCACTCCACAGCAATACATCGCAACTTCCAGCGCTTCAACCCACACGGCCAGATACACATCTGGAAAGGAGGCCTCGTTGACGGTAGGGCTTGGAAGCAGCTTGTCCACCACCAAATTTAAATGAGCGCAGGCATCTTTGACCCTCCCGATGGCTGTGGCATACTGAACACATCAGGACGAGTAGATTTAGTCAATAGCTGTACTACATGTTCGCTGAAAGACAGACACAGTACCTTTGCGATCAGCAGATGACAGCGCGCGAGGAAAAAGCGGTAGAATATCGTTCGTTCCAAGTCAGCCTTGTATGTTCCGAATAGCGTCGTCATTTGTACTATACTAGCTCCCATGTCCGCATATCGGCACTGCAGCGCCAGTAATTGGCAGTAGACGTGAAGCATGTCGAACAAGGTGGCTGTGAACATGAGCCGTACTCCAGGATGCTGAGCGGATGTCTGCAAGTTGGCCTGAGCTGCGAGGATAGTATTCATTGCCAGGTCCAACGCCTGCTTGGGCTCTGAGCACGCAACAACGCTCACCCGCATCGAGTCCACAATTGGTTTCAGGTATGTTTCCTTCATGACGCCTGCACGGGTTTCATCGCCGCCACTCTCTGTGGCCTTCGATAATACTTGGATTGTTTCGAGCAATGGTGCCACCTTGTTCATCTTTCCCGTCCTTCTCAACAAAAGCAACGCGAAAGTCAATATGGCGTTCCCCATAGCAACCGATGCAAGAATTCCTTACCTGAGGTAGTAAAACCCGGTGATGATAAGATGATGCAAACGGAAGTCTGGTGAGACTGGTTGCTCCAGTGACACTTTGTCGAAGAACTCTTGTCCAAAGTCGACAAGCTGTCGCATCTCCGCAGTGCTGCCCGGCTGAAACGACGAGATTGCAGTGTGGCAAGTCACTTCCACGAGCCACAACTGTCAAAGCAAGCACCGCACAACAGCCACAGCGCCACAGTGAGCACAACATCAAGTCCGCATAGCCAAAATCTTGCCCTCAATCTTACCAGAAAGCTCTTGTCGATGTAATTGGGCAATGTGGTTCGCAGATACTTCAGGTTGTCAGCAAAGCTGTTGATGCTGTCGCTGTCCTTCGCATTTTTCGCCATGACAGTCGCAGCGTGCATCTTCACCAAGCAGGCCTTCAACTTGACACCGAAATACTCTCGAAACTCAGCGACTAAGTCACCATCTGCATCCTCCGCTTCCGTGCAGCTCTTCAGTCCTTCACATAGAATCACCAGCAGCTTCCGATTCTTGGCTGCCCGCTCAGCCTTCAGCTGCTGCTGCAACAGGAACTTGGCCTTCAACAGCCGCAACTTGTTCTCATGCTGCAGTTACCAAACCACAACAACCAAGCTCACATTAATCCAAACCCACTCAGCCTATCTATCTATCGTACTTTAGAGCCTTACGCTGCAAGGCACGCCTTGTCCGATGGCGGCGTCGGCCGAGAAGATGCACTTCTCCACTTGAATCACTCGGCGGGTCCACAGATCTCGGTCATCCGCCTTCCGGCTGTTGCCACAGGCCACGCTGCAGATCTCAGCGAGTAGAACGTTTGCCTGCACCAAAATATGCTGCTCTTCGGCGCTGCGAAAGCTGCTGTCAAGCGCACACAGAGGCTGACAGGCAACACAACGTCAGCCAGCTGATTACTGGAGCCTCTGGGGTGCGATTCCAGCGTTTTTCTCGTTACCTCCAGACACTGCGCAGTCTGTGCCATTAACTGCCGCTGAGCCAGCAGACACGCGAGACTCCAGAGCTGCCGCACGTCCTCGGCACGCAGCTCCGCGCTCGCATCGGTTGCCGCCATGTTTCCTTACAGCAAAAATTGCAACTGTCATTGAAACGAGGTAATAACAGTTGGGTAATAGTGACCACCGGGTCATTCTTCAACAGCGATGGAAGCGGCGTGGGTCTCGCTGCTCGCGGGCGGCAGCGACGACGGCAGCGGCTCGAGAGACGAGCAACTGGGCGTCGGAGCGGCCTTCCTCGTCGACGGCATTGTGTACGCACTGGTGGGGGGCGCAGCGGGCGTCCAGTTGGTGCGCAACTGCTGTCGCTATCGCCCCTGGACCGTGCAGAAGATGATCCACCTGCTCATGTTCTTCGCCACGCTAGGTAAGATACGCGGCGGTAATTGTATTGTGTTTATTATAGTGTTAGTATTTATTTTAAATTAATTGGTGTTGTGCATGATTTACATTGCAGTTCGGTCGGTTTTCCTGGCGTTGGTGGGCTCGGATTGGTGCGACGTGTTGTCGGGGAAAGTGAACGAGTCCAAGTGCTCCGTTGGCGAGCGAGATCTGTTCTACATATTGGACCAAGTGCCGATCCTGGCGTTCTTCGCGATCTACGCGCTGCTGGTGCAGTTCTGGGCGGAGGTCTACTACAACGCGGTGGACAAGCTGCCCACGCTGACGGACGTTGTGAAGCCTGCGATTCGGTGGTTCATTGCGGTGAGTTTTGCAGCCTTCTATAGTGTCGAGTGTTCTAGGGCTGCACTGACAAAACTGGTTGCGGGTTCTGTAGATTGTGCTGCTGATACAAGGGCTGTTCTGGGTTTTCTATGCGTCTGTATGGCGCAACGAGCGTAAGTTTTGATGTGCTGAACTATTTGTCTTTCTTCTTCTTGCTGATTTGTGTTAATGGGTTGGTGCAGGCGCCTTTTTTACCAGAACGCAGGCAATTTTGAACATGGAACTCTTCCTAATTATCGCTACCGGGTTCATTTACTTCGGCAGAAAGGCTTATATTGAGCTCCGGTACGCAGTTGATCTTGTTACGTTATTCATGTTGCTTCGGATCTGCAAGACTAACGCGTATCTCCGTGCTTCGCGTGGTGTTGATAACGTATTCAGATCCGTTCCCGTGGAACTTGGAATTCGGTCGAGAAAGCTGAAGGAGCTCGCAATCATGACGACTGTCGGTACATCCTGCTTCATGTCCCGTTGCGGGCTACAGATCTACCTGTCAACAGAGAAGAAACAACTGCACGACCGCAGTACATGGTTTGTCGTGGTGGTGTATTATGCTCTTCTGGAAATCGTTCCGGCGCTGTCGGTATTGTACTTCAACCGCCGACTTCCACCACGTCGTCGACCAGGAGGACTCTCGGCGACTTCGAGCCCCATTCGGGGTGGAAGACTCTTCTTTGGCAAGGGCATGGGTGCCAACAGCACTTCGGACGGGGGTGATCCGTTGAGAAAGAGTCTGCTTCGCGGATAACTAAAGTGTTGATACTGGAATACGGTAGCGAACTTGTTAGGCTATTGGGAAACCAAAACGGTTTTTGAGAATTTAAGAACAACCGTCGGCACCTTTGATCGTCGTTGTGTCCTCAGCTGTACAACCGATGCGGGTTATTTACTCCGGCTGAAACGGATCCCGTTGTCCGTTGCGGCGTCTGCTACGGTAGCAGGTAGCAGTGCTACCTGCTCTTCATAGCGATTGGGAACCCGGATCGCCGCTTACTCGTTGCAACACGAGTACCATGTTCCTCGAGCTGTCCTTCGACTCGAGGGCGGGGGACAAGGAGGTGTCTGCATCGAAAGCTGCGCGTAGCTGGAGATACGACAACGACGAGCAGCAAGAAATGTCCCTCGACGAACTCATCTCGGACTTTCGCCAGAGTGCCACGAGTCGTCGGTCCAAGCTGGATGAGAGCGTATCTCGCTCGGAAGCTTCGCCGCTGCAAGTGCCGTCGCCTCCGAAGCACTCGAAAGCGAAGGAGAGTGGCAAGAACAACCGGAGTTTCGCCGATCGTGCGCGAGCCGCTCAACCAGAGGGTACTACGAGGAGGACGCTGAAAGCTGCAACCAAAAACGTTCGGGATGACGACTCGGGAAGTGACGATGACGGTGCGGTGATGCCGATGCCGCGTCTGGAACAGGCTCTTAGGAACAAGCCGTCCCTCTTATCAAAGCGCCGTGTTCCTCCTGTCCCGGCATCTGCTCGCTTGAAGACAGCAACAAGACAATCGCGCAAGCCCCCGCCTCCTTCTCCAGTACTGTCGTCACCTTCGTTGTCCCCCGCCTCGCTGTCTCCAGTTACTAGCTCATCTGCCGCATCGTCTCCTTTATCTATGCCAGAGGCGTCACCCACTCCGGACGAAGACTCGATTGATGCCTTGATCGGGAAAGACATCCGCGAGCTCAACAAGCTGATCGCAGCAAGCAGTCGCGGAAGTCAGAAAGGTAACTACGCATCAAAGTCGCCGTCCTCGGACGAGATCGGGCAGGTACTTCGTCAAAGCACGCGGTTTGGGACGAAGGGGGCAAAGAGCTTGCGTCCACGATTACAACTTCAGATGCCTAAGGGTAGTAAATCGAGATCAGCGATGCCCGAGTTACCTCCCCCACCACCACCTCCAGAGGATGAAGATAGTGGCGAAGACGAAGAGGATTCGTTCGCAGAAGAGATCCGAAAGTTGCGAGCGCGCCGTCGACTAAACGCGTTGCCGGTCAAAGCACCAGCGAAGGAGGAACCGAAGGACGAGGCGGAACCGACAAGCTCCGAGATTTGTGCCACAGCCGCGTTGAAGGTCCGCAATGCTTCGAACGCCATCAACGGGTTATTGCTTGAGGCCCTGAAACCCTTCGAGGACAGGAAACGCGAAGAGGATGAGGCTGAGGCGCTGGAAAAGGAGAATGATGGAGGGGATTCGGCGATTCGGAAAGCTGCTCAAGGCGAGCTACAGACTGCGACGCAGACTATCGTGTCGCAGTTGGATCTTACGTTTGCCGACATGACAGAACGTCGGAAGGCTGACTTGAAGGCCGAGGCAGATGCCACTGCCGCCGCGAAAGATGCTGAAAAGAAGGAGAAAGAGGCTGTCGAGGAGAAGAAGAAGGCCGACGAGAAAGAAGCCAAACAGCGCGAAATGGAGATACTACGGATGATCCCCATGCAAGGCAAGCTGCTCACATGCTCTGCCGATATCGAGAATGTGCTGATGCAACTCGAGACGATGGACACGTCGACTGTAAATGAACCGGCAAACAACGCGTTGTCAATGGAGGACGAGATTAAGGCATTGAGAAGCCACACTCAGCGCAAAATTGAAGCGATCGAGGCACGAATGGCAGGATCAACGTCACCAAAGACACAGAGTGATGAGAGTAGCGGGATATCGTGGCGAGCCGTCGACTGGGTGCAAGACACCTTTGAAATGAACCAGACGAGCCCAGCAAGCAATGGCGACAACCAACAGATCGAAGTCACGGTGAGCTCTGACGTGGATACTACAACTGCAGAGGAAGAAGGGCCTCTCCAAGAGGTTCTCCAGCGGCATGTGCTAGAGAAGCTGGACCTCACGATGCTGAAACTCAAACACGTGCTTGCAATCGATGCAAAAGAGTCTGCCGAGATGCAGGCAAAGCAGAAGCGTGAGGAAGAAGAGCGGGCGAAACAATTAGCACAACAGCAGATTGATGACGAGCGGAAGCAGCAAGAGTTGGAAGACGCCGAGAATGCTCGGCGCCGTGTCATGGGGCTCACGTCGCTGGACGAAGTCGAAGGTTGGGCCGAGGAAGGGCGGCGACTTAATGATAAATTCGATCATGGTCGAACTCTGAATCGGTTGTTAGACTCGTTGGAGAACCACATGAACGCACCGAACACCGAGGACTCGTCACCGTTCACGAGAACTGTGCACCCTAACCAAGAGGAGGCTCTGCGTCAGTTCGACTATCTAACAAGTGCGATGCCAGCTCAAAACCTCGCTGGAAGTTTTGTTGAAGAGGAGGTTCTCGATCGTCGCGGACACAAATACGATGAAGCATCTGAAAGCCATCATGGCCGAAGTTTCCAGCAACGGACACAAGTATCGAGACCACGGCAAACTTCGGGGCAGCGGGTGAAAGTCGCAAGAGGTTTGAGCGAAAGCGAAGGCGAAAGTAGCGATGGTTATGACAGCAACCAAGACAGACATTCGGTGGTGTTCAATGCCCATCGAGTATCCAAACGAAATGGGCACGCAAAGGAACAATCGCCGCTGCGTTCACCGTCGACTTATACTCGAGGAGCCCCATCCATTCGTGACGAGCACCTGTTACAACATGATGCAAGAGACAGCAGTGATTACGAAGCTCAGCGTGGGAGATGGCGCTCTTCGCCACGGGGGAAGAAGCATAGTCGAAGGCATGGAGCCGGTCGACACCAAGGCGACATTGGGCGCACGATTCAAGCGCTGCAGGCGGATCGTCGACAGAAGACTGCATGGATTCAAAGTCACCGCAGACTGCCGCCCTCCAGAAGCCCTCGCTACAACTCGGCCCTCTTGTGATGTAGGTCAGCTTCCTTACTTTCGGGTTAGAAATTCTAAGATTTTGGTGGCCATGCCGAAATGCTTGCAGTGGCGACAAATGCGAACCAGCGCGCGGCACATTTAATGCGGCGCGGGCCAAGTGTATTTCACTTTTCACGTTTGTATGAAGCTTCTTGGTAGACTTCTATCCGCCTAGGTACAGTCTATTGCTCCCCCGACACTTCCACAAGCAGCTCGAGCATACGGTCGTTTTCCTCGCGAGATCCGATCGTTGCACGGAGGCAATCCGTGAGCAAGTGCTGGTTGCCACGGTAGCGAATGACCACGCCGCGGCTCGCCATTTGCCGGTACACAATCAACGCGTGCGGGATCTGATCACACGGACAGAAGAGTGGATGTTAACATCACTATCAAGTCACCTTGGGAAATCTATGGCTGAAACCTACCTCAAAGAGCACGAAGTTCGAGTCCGACGCGTAGATGCGGCGCACGAAGGACAGCTTTTGCAACTCCTTGATCACTCTGTACTTTTCCTGTGTTACGCAAACACGAGCAAACTTCAAGTGAGCAACCGCAACGACATAGCAGAGCACCACGGAAATACAGCCCTCGCGTACCTCCTTGATAACGTCCACGTTCTTGCGCAGCTCGCCCAGGTTCGAGAACGCCTTACGAGCGACGTCGGACGTCAGCTTGCTGATGTTGTACGGCGCCTTCACGTTGTTGAGGATCTGGATCAGCTTCGGGTCACCGAACGCAATACCCAGACGGATGCCAGCGAGGCCGAAACCCTTCGAGAGCGTTTGCAGGACAATTAGCCTCTTGTGCTTGTTCACGAGCGTGCACAGGCTCGGGGTGTCTGCGAAGTCGATGTAGGCCTCATCGACCACCACAAAGCCCTTGTACTTCTACGATAAATAATATAGGATACCGTTAGACGATCAACATCATCACAACTTCCACGCAAGGTAGCTACCGACCTTCGAGTTCAAAATGGTCTCAACATCCTGAAGACGCAGCACGTTGGCCGTGGGATTGCCAGGGCTGCACAGGAAGATCACCTTCGTAGTGGCTGTGGCAGCGTTCAGAATCTGCACCCGAACACACACAAGACGTAGTGGTTTAGTTAGACCCGACAAGATCCCATCTCGGTTGAAACGCGCGCGCGTACCTCCTGCGGGTCAATGTGGAACGACGGCAGCGGGAGGTCCGGCTTCAGGCCCTTGAGGTTCTCGGCCGGCGCCTCGATCTGGAGGGGCACGGAGACAATGCCCACGTCGTGGATGTTGGCGCAGACGCTGTACATGCCGTAGGTCGGCGGTGTGATCAGGATGTTGTCCACGCGAGGCGTGCAGGCCACTCGGATGATCAAGTCGATTGCCTCGTCACTGCCGACGCCCAGGAACGTGTTCGCCTGGCCAATCTTCTCCGTTGAGTTCTTGTTTCTGCAGCATCATTGTAGCGATGAATGAGCCACCATCGCCACCCATCCACAACAGGCAACCAACTCACCTGTAGTCCGTAATGACCTTCTTCAGCTCAGGCTGGTACGGGCACGGGTAGCGCTCCAGCTCCATGGCCTGCAGCGTCTCGTGGCCCTGCAGGGGCGGTCCCAGACTGTTCTCATTCGCATCCAGCAGAATTCCTACGTTACCACAGCAATACAAACAGTTAGTGAACGTCACTGGCATCAGCTTTAGCGATGTCCATATCGTGCCTTGGTCGTAGTCGTCGCGGGCGCAGCGGTACGGCGTGAGCGCCAGGATGTTGGGGCGGATGAGACGCTCCACCTCGTCGAGGTCCTTGGCCGGCTCCTCCGGAGTCTTCTTGGCGCTGGCGCGCAGAGCGGTGGGCTGCGCCTTGCCCAGCAAGTAGCCGACGCCCAGGCCGGCAGTCACACCCAGCGCGATCGCACTCTGCTTGTCCATCGTCGGTCTCGAAAGCGATTGTGGTCAATCGGTCGGCTGGGAGCCGTGATTGCACAAATTGTTGTGGATAAACGGGTCCATACATTTTCGCCTAGAAACCGGCGGAATGTTCATGTGGTTTGTGTATCCTGGATCAAGACTCGAATAGCTATGAAAACCATGGCATGAAAAGCCTAAGTTAGTGATGCGGCGTTGCCATGGGCATTACTTTGAGGAACCCGATGTAGAGAAAGTTTCGGCTTGAGTTTGTGGCGGCGACCACGAAAGCGAAGTTGCTTACGCGTTGGTCTCGTTTCGCCGTTCGAGGTCAACTGCGTCGTGCGAGATGGTCAGACCAAGGACGTGGCCGAGTTGAGGCGATTTCGGCGAGGCTTTCGATAACTAGCGTAAGTTCTCCCGTGAGTGCCAACCAGGCTTCAAGTGGACTGCTTGCTCGACTCAATGTCACCGACAGAGACACAAGGAGTCTCGATTGAGCTCATTTCCCAACTCGACGCCGCTCCGTCAAGCCTCCTCACTCCGCCATCGTCAAGCGCGATACATTCGCCCAGCTATGCGATTCATCTACACCACCATCGCCGCTGTTTCGCTGTTTGCCGCTGGGACTGCTGCTGCCAACACGCAGTTCTGCACGCAGGACCAAAAGCAACTCGCGAACAAGCTCCACGAACAGAACGAGGACCCGGCCAAGTCGTGCTATCGAGCTGCCAACGGTGACATCACGACCCCCGCTACGAGTCGTCTGTGTCCACTGCCGGAGTGCGTGGCTTGGCTAGAGTACATGGCTACAAACGCCCCGGACTGCTACTACGACAGCACCAACTACGCGACGGCGTACGCTGCCAAGAGTGCCGCCTGCACCGGCGGGTCGAGTGAAAGCGCCAGCGGAAGTTCAAGTGCAAGCCTTTCGTCGAGCTTGAGCTCCAGTGGAAGTGAAGGCTCTGCAAACTTACTCAACGCGACCAGCAGCGGTAGTCTTGAAGCTATGAGTGAAGATCGAGACCTCAACACGACGGACTCACGCAATGGCTCCACTGACAGCTCTACAGTCGGAAGCATGGCAAGCGTCGGCGGGAGTATTGGGTCCTCCTCGTCCAGCGATCTTGAGATTGATACATCTGCATCTCCGACGCCCACCTCAACCGAAGACCTGACAATTGAAGACTCGCCCAGCGCTGGAACCAGTGACTCCTCCAACAGCACAACACCCACCCCGACCACGAGTGCCGCCGCCTCGTTGGAATCAACTTACTCGCTTATCGCGATGCTGTTTATCACCGCTGCTGCTGTAGTGATCGAGCAGTAGTAGGATCGGGTATTGTGCATGTAGCACGTGCCGTTGCTTGAATTTCAGTGAAATATCACTGGTCTCATTTCCGTTTTGTTGCAAATAGCGAATGAAACCAACGCACTTGGGAACGCTGTGACTGGAACCTCACTCCTTCATCCCCAGAACGCATAGGAGGCCGAAGGAATGGATCCAACACCACTTACGATGGATGAGCTGGCTCGCGCGGCGCAGCTCGGAAGCAGATACGTGATGGAGCACGTAAGTTTATGGATTGTGCGTCCTGGTGAGCTATGCTGCCTTACTGATCCCAATGATGGTGCAGATGTCATTTCGCCAGGTTCTGGAGCTGTCCTACGGAGCTGGAGGTGTATACCCAACACTCGTTGGCTATGCTCTCGGTGCCATCTCCACGCTGTTCTTCGTCCGCTGTGCCTTCTGGACAGCGCGTCTTGTTCCTGCTATCATCTGCCTCATGATTCTTTTGCGCACTCTTCACGACCTTGACCGCAAGTCCCTCGAGTGGCTGCTCATGGTGGCAGCAGCAACCGGAGTTTGTTGTACATACGTGCAGCTTGCGTCGTTGGACCTCGTGCGCGAGCACTTCGCCTTCCAGGAGATGTCCAAGACCAAGGATCAGAAAAAGAAGCACGACTAAAACCCGCCAAGAAACTCAACATCCATCTCGACGACATGCATCACAACTTCGTGTTGGTATTAAACGTAAATTGGCTAGCAGAAAAACGTCGTCTCCCCCTTGTTCGTGTTGGTAGCTGCTCGCTGAACGTGCCACCTTTTTAGGCTGCGTCGGCCATCGCCGAGAGCACCGCCGCGTAGCTCACGACGAACATGGAGCCGGCGACAGCGACGCCGACGCCGAGCGACGGCAGGAGCCCCATGCTCTTGTCAGCTTCCACGGCGTTGACAACAGCTGCAGCCTGGTGCTCGCGCGAACGTCGAGCCATCACGGGACTGCGGCGGTTCACCACGTTTGAGTGCAGCCTTTCCGCCTGCAGCTTCTCGAACGAACCGGACACCTGCGGCGCACAACGGGTTAACTACGCTGGCATTGATATGTATAGCTATGTAGGTGCAGGTGTGACATACTCTGCGGTGCTGCAGCGCAGCAGACATGGAGCGATCGCCCGAGTTCTTCCTCATGGTCCTTAGTGCTTGGCCACTTCAACGACGCTTGAAGGTCGCCCAAAAGATTTTATTTTGTTTTGTCCAATCGCACAAGCCCATCACCAAGTTCGGAATAATGACCAATGGGCGAGGAGTGCACGATGGTCGCCATTAATTCGGTCGGCCGTTGAGCGACAATGACGTTGCCCTTGGGCTTGCGACTCGAGACGGTGGCGCTGGCGCTGCAGACGGCAGCGTTGGTGTGGCTCTGGTGGGGACAATCGGGACCAACATCCGACCACCTCCAGAAGATTCAGGTAGATTTAATTGTTGCAATAGCTCCTGCCTATACGGTGTGATGTTAACTTGTTGCCTTTTTTTTCGTCGCTGATGCAGGAGCTGGAGAGCGATGCAGCCAAGAAGGAGAAAGCGCGAGTCGATGAACGGCGAGGCCGCGTCGCCGCAGAAAAGGTTGGCTCAACATAGTAGCATGATTGCTTCATTACCAGGGCACGATGCTGACTGTGGAGATTCTAGGAGCTGCGACGGGTGATGGAGGAGAAGCTGGACACCAGCAAGGGCTGCTTCGTACAGCCTGTTGGGGCTGTTCATTCTTGCTTCAAAGTCTGCTTAGGTACTGCGCTTGCTAGTTAGTTGATGATTCTGGCATAGGCTAAGTGATACTTTGCAATGTTGCAGGTACACCACGTCAAGGCTCGCTGGCACCGTCGACGAGAGCGAAGATTACTTTTCAGCGGAGTATTTCGCCGGATACGCTGATTGGTCTGGAGGATTTCAGTCATGTCTGGATTGTCTTCGTGTTCCATCAAAACACGAATGGCAAGCACACCCGAGCGCACGAAGGCCTTCGGTCGGACAGTCATCGTCATACATTTCGGGTACGTTGACGACTATACGCGATAATACCAGTGTGTAGCAATACTGACAAAAGCGATTGTAAGCAGGCCAAGATCTCGCCACCGATGCTGAAGGAGCGGGTCGGCATCTTTTGCACTCGATCGCCTCACCGTCCAAACCCCATTGGAATTACCCTGGCGAAGATTGAGCGCGTCGACATGCGCAAGCGCACCGTGTTCCTCTCCGGGGTTGACTTGCTAGATGAAACTCCTGTACTAGACATCAAGCCGTACATTGCAGGTACGACGCAAAGTACCTCTTGCCAGACAAGAAGAGCTTCTCTGACTTTGTTTTACAGCTTATGACAGCCTACCGGATGCGCAGGCAGCAAACTGGGTGTCGACTCCGCAGCCACCTATTGAGTACGTATTTTACTGAAGAAAAATGCAATGATGAAGCCTGGTCCGAAGCTCACGATAATACTCTTTATTGTTAGAATCGAATGGGAGTCCGACGCCTTGGTTTCGACGATCCACATGCTGTCCGAGAAGTCCGTGCACTATCGCGGTGCACCCGACACTTTCGTTGCTGCCATCAAAGAAGTGCTACAGGTGGACGTCCGCAGCAAGTATCAGACTCGTCGGTGGACATCCCCGGACTACGTGAACTACCAGATCGTCGACAATGTCCGAGTCCAGTACCGCTTTGCCTTGTTGCCACAACCGGACGGAGTCAGCGGCATCGACACCGCGCGCATCGAGATTTCTGCAGTCGAGGAAGTGAAGGCCAATACGCCAATGCAACTGGAGCAGGCTCAAGACGATCTTGCGGAGCCATAGCGATATAGTTACCGAGCAGCATAGATTCGAAGCCCATGCCAATCAAAACAACTTCAACTTGAAAATTAACCTATCTTATTTCATTTCTGTATCCTTTTCGATAGGTCCGATTTTGGCCCTGTTTTTAGCGAGCTTGCCTGACAGATAAATTCGCGCCAAGAAGTGAAGAGGTCCATGCCTGTCATGGCTGTGAGCCTCCCGCCCGCCACCTCCTCGACGCCAGCGACTCCCAGGTAGACACCACTGCCTCAATGACCTCCTTGGGTTGTTGCTGCCCAAAGCTCACTCCCTGTACCTCGCTGTGTGACGCACAGTGGCTCGATCCCCGAGGCTGAAGCTCAGCCGAGCATGGCGCCGTCTACTGGGGCTTCTGCGCCTGCTTCTCCAGCGAAAGCTGGCTCGCTAGCACCGCCGGAGAAGGAGGAAGTACCCGTAATTGAGCCGGCTATTGAGAAGCCTGCGTCGAGCAAGAGACGTCGCGATCGCAACAGGAAGTCGAAGCCCAAGCCCAAGCCGAAGAAGAGAGACTCTGCGCAATGCGTGGGCTACTACATCGACGCCCTGGACAAGAAGATGCTGTGGGGGGAGGCTCGCATCATCCAGTGCAATCTGACCACTCAGAAGATCAAGGTGCACTTTGTGGGCTGGAGCAAGAACTACGACCTTTGGACGGATCCCATGTCAATTACGGCGCACGGTCGCTACGCCCGTAAGTTGGTCCACCGCATCCAAAACCTGAGTATTGGAGATCGGAATACTGACATATTGCTGTGGTTGCGCTTTGTTCTTCTGCATTGCAGCCCGCACCGTCGACAAAAGTCTGAAGAGCTGGGATGGCGACATGCACCTGTTTGAAGACATGCTCGGGACGATCGAGGAGTCCATGTTCACTCCCGTACCAGTTCCAGCAGAGAAAAAGCCGCAAGCCACTTCCGCACAGAACCCTATTACGAAGAAAGCCGATGGAAAGAAGAAGGCTTCAAGCGAGAGGAAGGCTGGAACGGAGAAGAAGGTTTCCGGCGAGAAGAAGACACAGAAACCTCCTAGCGAAAACAAGATATCCAGCGCAAAAGTTGCCACGGCTCGTCAACCTGAAAGGTCAGCAGCGAAGCGCAAGGCCTCTGCGATTAACGGCGAGAAGACCACCTCGAAGAGCACGTCTGGAGCTACAAAGCCGGCTGCAACCACTGCGAAACGTTCAGCAGCAGCAGTACCGAAGGGGAAAGAAAACCAAGCGGAAAATCAAGAACGCTCGCGAAGCACCAAGCGGCAGAAGCGTGAGGTGCAACAACAACCTGCAGCTGCTGCTCCAACGTCAGGGAAGTCTCGTTCAGGGAAGAAGAAGAAGAAAACGTCGACTCCCAAGGAGCTACCGCTGTTTCGCGATTTGGAGCTGGACGACGGCACTGTGGTGGATTTCTCAGCGCAACGCGAGGAGGCGCGGGCGGAGCGGGAAGCTATGCAGAGTTTCCTGGATAAGTGCGCTCTGATCTGGAAGAAGCAGCTGAGCGCGGTATCTGTACAATAAAAGCTGGCGACCGTGGCGAAGTAGTGAGAGCAAGGCATTAAGATGCCCGTTAACAAATTCAGGCATCGACGTATTTGAAGATTGAAGGAGACAGCCTCTTACACCAATATTTGCTACATCGGAGCACAATCGCACGTGGGAAATGCAACGCGCTAAGCTCGTTGGGGCGTGAAGCAAGGTCGTTTCAAGGCTATTTCTCACACTGGCCGCCGCTAAACGGGCAGTGAAGGCTGGTGCCGGTGTCAACGACCACAGTTCTCGGGACTCAACCAGATAGCTGAACTCGGGAGGGTGCGGTCACAGGAATCGAAGAGCGATCTCGATCATGGAGGAGACGCAGAGGGCTCCGTCGCGGCAGCACCCGTACGGCAACACCGCTTCCAATATGAAGCGGCGTTACTCGTTCTCTCGTGAAGCAAGTGAAGCAATAGGACAGGTGCGGAATGCTAGCTGTTGTTTTGATGTCGTAGACCATCTCATCTCATGCTAACACTACGAACGTTCACGATATAGAGAAAACTTCAAGCAAGTGGACAAGGAAGTCCCGAGAAATCGCCGCGGAAAGCGTTTTCATTCCCCTCGATGACTGGGATAAATGAATCAGCGGAGTACTGGGGCGAGCTTCGGGCACACCAGCAAGAAAGCAAGCAAGCAACCTCCACAGCTCAAGTCGAGGATGTTCTACCAGCTACCGTCAGTCAAGACGACGATGTGTCTTTGATGCTGGATATCAAAGGACGATCCGGATCTGGCCGCTTCAGTGATGATGATAGCGACGGCTCGTCGTACTCTTCGGTCTGCTCCGACGAAGAAAACTCTCCTACGCCTTCCGCTTCGTCGTCGGTCACCTCGAGCTCACCTTTGTTGCGTCGTGCGCCTTCTGGTGGCGGATTCCAGACGCTGCACAGTGAAGCGAGTGAACACTCGTCAATCGACAGCATACCTCGCCAAGATAAAGCTTCGGAAGGGCCAACCTCAGCGAAGGAGGAGAGACCGAAACCGAGATTGAGCTTGGACATGCCCATGGAGAAGCATTTATCTCCAAAGCTGAGTCCAAACAAGCTGCGAGCGAGAGACGATAGTGCTGTAGACAGTGATGACGATCTACCTGATTGGCTTCGAGAGCGTACCGTGTTGTCTCCGCCTGCCTCGATTATTAAAACGCCAGCACGGTCACCACAGCAGATCGAGGATGAGATCCGTTTTGCTGTCGATTCAGCAGCCGCTCGAGTGCAGCAAGAACTGGGGCGTCGCGAGCAGTTCCAAAGTGCGTTGCAATCGGCCGCAGCTTATCCAGGGACGCCAACGAATGGAGACAACCAGTCGGCTATCTCAAAGCTGTTCCCGGGTGTTGATGGGAATGACTTCAAAGTATCGGATGCTTCAGTTGATGCGGTCAATGAAAAGGACGTACAGCCTCCCTCAAGCAAGGATATCGTTGTAAATGATAGCGTTCAAGGCGAACTCTTGCTGCTGATGGAGGTCGTCATTGGCGATGGCCGCACCGAGACCATTGAGATCCACGAAGGTGATAGCCCGGATGCATTGGCCGCGGCCTTTGCGCAAAAGCACGCGTTGAAGCCAGATGCGGTGCCTAAATTGCGAGGACTTATACAAGACCAACTAGATGCTTTGGCCGAGACTGAGCAGGAAGAGATACTGCAACCAGAGCAAAGTGCTGCTGACGACTGGGCAAATGACTGGAACGGAGAGTCCTTCGTAAGTCCTTCAACACCCGCGTTGGTAGCTCCAGAAGCTAGTATTGCTCCTACCCAGGTGAATTCGCCGTCGATGTCACAGCCCGAGAATGCCGGTGTGCCGCAGCAACCACACGAACGGGAAAACCACCGCGAGTACAGCTACAATAACCTCATGGCCAGATATGGTCACTATTCGCAGCATAGTGGCAAGGTTGACCCCGAAGGGGGCAGTGCACGTCGGTCGGTATCAAGTGAACCTGCTGTGCATTACAACTCGCAGTCAGTGGAGTACACTCGTTCTGCGGAGCGGCAGTCGGCATCGTCGTCAGCTCCAGCTTTTACGACGATGATCCACAGCAGTCGCAGTAGCAACTCGAAAAAGAAGACGAACCTTGCAGATGCCCCTGCGTATGAGCGGTTGTACGCTCTGGCAGAGTCGAAAGACAAGTGGATCCAGCGTGCTCAGAAAGCGAAGGAGATCGAGAAGGTTCGGGACGAGGAGCGATTGCATCGTGTCGAGCTAATGGCGGCCAAGTCTCGCGAGCTGGTAGCAAATCGTACTAATGGAGGCTACGCGCACATCGGCGAGCGACTCCATGATGAAGCACTATCGGATATGGCCAAGAAGGTGCAGCGTCATGAACGTCGCGTGGCTGAGCGTGAGGAGCAACAAGACTGGATGTGCCCAAAGTGCGCGTACGTGAACCAGTACACCGATTCCCGATGCCAGAACATCGTGGCATTAGCACGCCAAACGTCGAAGCCGCATCGCGGTAGGTCCCCTACCGCATCAAACACTGGGCGTCGGGGGACTGCAACTAGCTCCAATAGTTCGTTTGGCTTTCTGGAGTCACATCCCGAGGTTCTCTGCGGTCAACAGAAACCCGAACGGCTTTTCCAGCCAACGCTGCTTACAACCTCAGCTGGTGTCATGAAGGCGGTTAGCGCCAACAAGGACAAATCGACGCGCGTGGCAAGTTTGCGCCGCGAGCGTCACCGAAGCGCCATTGAAGAAGAGTTCCAGCAAACGTGTCCATTTCGACCCAAGATCAATATCGTGTCGGAGGAGATCGTGCGTGAGAAGCTCGAGACTGCCGCTGCTGCGGCTGCGTTGCACGGCGAAGCCCCACGGCCGCGGAATCCTCACCATGAACTCTACGAGAATTCATTCCAAGCTCGAGCGCTGCGAGAGGAACGCGAGGAGGAATACTTCAAGCAGTTCCCGTTCAAGCCGGATATCGGTGTCAACGCGCTCTGGGTGGCCTCTGATAAGTCCCAAAGTGACTTTGTCGAGCGTCTAGCGGTTGACAAATACCACGAACTCGAGCGTAAACGAGTTGCGCTCTATGACAAGTACACCCCAGACCGTGATCCTCACACTGGTAAGGGGCTCTTCAAGCCAGAGATTGGCCGTGCGCCCGCGTTCGCTCGAAACAAACAAGGGCTACCGATTGGAGACTTTTTGCACGCTGCTCATCGTGAGCAGCAAGAGTACCACCGCCAGCTACTGGAAAAGGACCAGCGCGAGATCAAGAAGACGTCGCAGCAAACTTTCGTGTCGGAGGCCTCGCGGCAGGCGCTTGAGCGACGAAAAGCTGACACCTGTACGCGAATTTTTGATGCGCTCCTCGTGTTATCTCGCCAACCCAAGACGTCAGCCTCAGCACCACCTGAGTCAAGTTCTTCACGTCCAGAGCTCTCAAAGGATGAAGAGCTGCATGACACACAGCAGGAGGACACCAGTGAAGAAGTTCTACCCAGTCGGGTCGATCTCTCAGCGTTGCCAGCGGAAATCTCGCGCGTGGTTGCGATTGTTTTCGAGTATGCCAACCATGCTCCGATCTCACGCGACTCTTTCTCCAAGTATATGGATCGCCTCGTGCGCGAAGTGCCTGGAATCACCTACTCGCAGATCATCTTTCTCGATGAGTATCTTCACACGGACAGAGGTGGTCGTCACCGTCATCAGCTTCACCACGCGGACGTCGAAAGGGAATCAGCTCTAGCAGCAGCCGAGGAGAAGGAGTTGACGTTCCACCCAGTAATTGACAAGAACTCCCGTGAAATCGCCACCAAGCACGGCCGCGTGTCGAGCGCCAAGGTCTTCCAAGCGCTCAACCAATACTACGACCACTACATGGAGCGGAAGGAGCAACTCCGCAAGCAGCAGCAGCGCGACTTTAGGAAGTCGCACCCATTCCACCCGGCGTTGGTCACGAGGGCGCACCAGCGTGAGCCGGCAGCCGCTGCATTTTACGATAAAATCCGAATGGGTAACAGCGAAGACTCGGGTAGGGCGGTGCCTTGGGGAGCTACCGCATCCGTGTCGTCGGCGTCCGCGTCCTACCGACACGCAGGAGCATCGTGCCCCCCTCCCACCCCGCTCCAGACGGCGCTGTCGAATGCGAGGCCTTGTGTGCGTCCTATTGAGACTCTCGATAGCAACGAGCGCAGCAGGTTCTACACCGCAGCAACCGTCGATGAAGCCCAGCTTGACGATGGAGCAGGAAACATGTCGAGGAGCTCCTCCAGCTCGCAGCTCCTGGAAGATGCGGAGCTCACGTCCCGAGTGCTCGCCGCACTGGATGAGAAGCCCGCGGCTGTCTCTCCACCCCCAGCTCCAGCATCATACCGCCTGACGAAGTCCCTGTCGGTCAGCGACGCCTCTAGTGTATCCAGCAAAGTCTGCTCCGTGCGATCGCCCGAGGATGCAGCGCTGAGGCCCATGACCTATGACATTTAGCCTCACAACTTCAACCTCTAAATAAGAATCACCACTTCAACTCGCTCATATATGATAGCATATCTAGGAATGGTGGCGATCATTGTGAGGCATGAGCTGGCCAATTGTGCGTTATTCACGCATTGGGGATGGGCATCTTCGACCGTGCTAAAGTGTTAGGTGTTATAATGACTCTTCTGTGCTGCACAAACGACCGCAACAAAATATTGTCAGACTCGAGGGTTGTAGTTCACAGTCTGACAAGCTGAGTACAAGGGCTCCAGCACTCTGTACATCTCTGTAAGCATGCACTGCATCAAACACGTACTAAAGCTGAGCACGTGCTACTATTGAGCAAAATAACCAGCAGCAAAGGCGTGTTCGTTTGTTTGCCTACGAGGAGGAATTTACTTCCACTTTTATCCACTCACTTTTTCAGTAGGATCTAGCTCCTTCACGACTGGGTCCCCTCCCGTTGAAGAGCGCGTGCAGGGGCCTTTCATGCGACATTCTCTAGTGCTTCTTTTGCACTTCGCTGTTTGCCTGCCAGGCAACACTATAAAGTTATAATAGCACGCCTTACTCACAAAGCATCTTTACTGAGTAAGTATACTCAATAAGTATACTCATGGCGTAGTCTACAGTGAAAAACGAAGTTGTGAGCCTTCACCAGAGCTTGCAAGCGCCACCACGATATAGAAGCAGCAACTACACTATACGCAATGCATTGTCGAGCTGCGTAGCAGCTCATAACGCGACTGTAGACTCTCTTTGCGATGGAAAATCATTTCTCCATAGGAAGTGCCCAAGTTGGCACTGCCAACTGATCCGGAAACATTCATATCCAAGAACACGAATGGTGTTCTATCACTTCGTGTTTGGCAAGGGATATGGTACACTGGGATGGTCGGTCGCGTTTTGGATATTCAACAGGGTGTACGTGCCCTCACTGCTCCGTAGACTACGGACGGGTCGGGGCCGTAGCGACTGGAAGAAGCGTATATCCGAGAAATGGAAAACTTTCCCGTGATGCCTAGTTGCTGCGTAAGCTTCGTAAGAAGTAATATCTTACTGGGATAGCAGTGGCCGATAGGTCATGCTGCTAGGCAGCCCAAATCGGGTTAATTCGCA
>JAIKVE010000241.1:0-24974 GCA_024679115.1 Phytophthora pistaciae | reverse complement strand
GTCCGAGCCGCGTCGCCCGCGCGGCATGTCGGAAGGCAGCTGTGCGGACTGGGAGTCGAGGCGCTCGCGCTCCAGACGATCCAGCTTCAGCTCGACGACCGGCGCGGCGGGCTTGACGCTGCTCAAGAACATCGCGACCACTTCGTACACGTTCGTGGCGAGCAAATACCACCAGGGACAGCCCGTGATCACCAAGTTCGGCGCCGGACACATCCTCTCGGTCGACCCGCAGCGCTGCACCGCGCAGGTCCAGCTCGTGTGGGGCGCCATTGCTTTCCTTAACGCTGACATGATTGATTTCTACCCCAAGGCGCTGGAGGGCACCGACGTGCAGACCAAGTTTGGCTCAGGTATAGTTATCGGACTGCGGCCGGCGGATGCCATCTACACCGTGCGTCTGCACGACCCTCAGCCCGCCGGCAAGTCTGACATTGTATTTGTGCACGAGTCGGACCTGCACCGGAGCCGGAGGATCGCTGTGACTGCTGCGAACGTCCGAGACAAGCTCAAAGCTATGGCACAGCGGCGATTCGGTGAACGCATTGTGGTGGCGCACCAGCACCACGATGAGGAGCCCAACTCCGCAGGCATCTAGGCCTGGAGCAGCCGATCCAAGTGCTGACGACGGCCTTGGAGCTCACTTTTGATGGCGAGCAACGGAGTGAGCGAGCGAGAGTGCGCTGGCTGGCTGTCCTTCCTCCTCCTTCCCCTCCCTCCCCCCTTTAGTTTGTTATTGTGAGTATCTTCACCCAAGTCCCCCGACACCCCCACACATTTTACGCAGCCGAGCTATGGAGCTGCCCTGATAGTCAGCTGAACTTCTACTGAGTGCAGCGCCAACCAGACCAAACGAATTCGACACAACCCCTAACTGACCCAGTCACACGAGGTACAGACAAATGGCGATGCCAATACATGCCGCTTTGTTCCGAAGGGAGAGGAAGCAAAAGACCAAACGACCGCGTACTCTTGCATTCTGTGTAGTAGCAGCACACGCATACCTGTCCTTATCATGCTGCACGTTGCAGGAAGTCACGATTGCGTGCTGCTTGCATTGCCTGATCGTGTTGCTGGAGTTCGCTGCCAGTCCGCACCGAGGAAAGTCGTGTACATGCAACTCTCGCTCTTCTTCACGACATTTCCGTCACGAAACACGAGGTCAAAGCCCCCGACATGCTCGCGGACGACGCCCTCGGGTTTTCTAATCCAAAATCGTGTCGTGGTTAACAATTCCTTCATGACAGATATCCCGAAACTCGCACGTACTTGTTTTCGAGATCGATGATGTCGAGCATATCGTTCAGCATTCCACACTTGAGTTGATAGTCGGATGATGTGTTGGCCGAAAGCTGCATGAATACCAAGTAGAAGCCACTTGTTCTTTAAGATCATGTCGAGAATTTTAACATCATGAACACTTACAGATGGCGAAGTGTTCACCTCCAACAGCCAAGGCTTGAGGTTCTCGTCGATCATGACATCGTACCCGTACAGCTCGAAGCAGTGCTTGTCGTTCATGATGATCTTTTCAACGCTTCATGATGGCAACCAAAGCAGAAGAAGTTAAACCTGGACAAGGTTACCTCAAAATCATTCAGGTATCTTACCTCAGCAGTGACTTGATGATCACGAGTTGAATTTCGTAGAAGAGCTTGTTAACACGCTCCGGACCGTGCTTCGACATCATGAACAGCTTCAAGTTTCGCAGATCCCATTTTCCGCCGTGCTGTCGGTCACATACAGAGGTGGTAAACGTGAAGTATGCATAAGCAAGTTGATCTCACGACATAATCGTCGCACCTTCTTGTTGTAGTTCTCCGAGGTTTTCTGGACGGCAACGTTCGTGAGGTGGATGAACGAGTTGGCAATGTCACTGTGGTTGTTCGAGTAGCGCGAATTCGTGAAGCGAGCGAAGCCACCGCGGAAAAGGTAAATCTCGAGCGGGAAGAAAGATGGCACTAGTGCGTACAGACGCAGGTCGAATTTCTTGCCGCCTACCAGATACGGGTTGGATATGTAGCGCTGCACGACGTAGGTCTCCACCTGTTGGTTTTCAGGTCGCCAGCGGAAATCTGTTCGCCAGTCGCTAATCTGGCTCAGCTTCGTGAACAGAAAGATACCTTTGCCCTGCGCCCTGGTTGCATAGAGTAAATAATGTTTAAGGTATGAACACCACAACTTCCACTATAGTTTTTCTGCTGTCACTTACTTGCCAATGGGCTTCATGATCCAGACACCTTGGTTACGCTTGAACTCCTCCACGAAGATAGCGTACTCACCGGGGAGAATATACGTGACAGGAAAGAAATCGTAGGAGCCCAGGACTGTGTCGAGCTCACTCATCACGGCATCTTCTGACCTAAAACATTTCGTACGACCCGTTGTTAATCAATAGCAAGCTAGTTCTCCAGATAAAAGACAGCATTACCTTGCTTTCTTGTCCATTTGTCTCTTAGCACGCTTGAGGTTCTTGATGAGCAGATCTTTACGACACAACTGTTCAGTAGACCAAAGGTTAGCTACAGGCACAGCAAGTCAAACTTGAGCATAAACTTTGGTTCGAGCGCGTTACCTCTCGTCCATTGCGGTAATGGTTCACTCGTTGCGTGTTTTCCAGGTGTACAGTGTCCAGCAAGTCATAAATGTACTCGCGGTCAGCCCAGTAAAAGTCCCAGTCATTCTCAGTCGTCTCTTTCCACCCTCGCCGCAGCAGCGTGTCGTAGATCGTATTGCGAAACGTAGTCTTGAAGCGCATCACACTATTGCTGCTATTCGCTGAACCAGCAGTACTGTTGGAGACGCCGCTTTTCCCCTTTGATCCACTTGCTCCCATGCCAGAAGTCGCCGTTCCGCTGGCATTCGATCCCGAAGCTAAGCTTGAGTTTTGACGAGATTGGCCGGAGCTGCTAGGCTCACTGCCGCTACGGATCTGCCGAGCCACTCTGGGAGCGCCATTGCCATTGCCGCCAGCACTGGACGGGTTTCCATCAGCCTTCTTGTCTGCCACGGGCATTGGCACTGTGGATGGGAGACAAATCAAAGCTCTCAGGTCGAAGCGCCGCGAAGACGTTATCTTTTCCTACTCGACTGTTGGCAAGGCTTATATATTTTGATCATGCGTGCCGACCTTACTGCTATACCTTCGTGCATTCATGAAGTCTAAGCCGCTTACGTGTACTTCACGCCGCCCATGAAAGTGCGTGGGTCGGGTGCAGCGCCATTGAACTCGGCGTTAGAGAAGTCAAACCCAGGGTTCTCTTCCTGGAACCGCTCCAACATCATCTGCTGCTTCGTAGCTTCTTGTTGCATCGGATCCAACTACAGAAAAATTCAAGCCGCATCAGTACGGACAACAACACAAAAAATCCTAGCAGTATCTACAGTCCGGCGCAACAAACCTCTCCGTGACCAACGAAGACACTGGGCCAGATAAAGCCCTTCTTCATTTTCTGCAGGTTGATGTTCAGCTCTCCAGAGTCTGCAGGTAACAGAAAACAATATCAATGTCCCCAATTCTCCCGTAGCTCATACAATTAAAGATGCATCTTACCCAGCATCCAGTAGCTTTCCGCAACCACCACGGAGCTTGCGAGGTCGTGCTGGAGAAACACCAAAACATGGATTTCAAGTCAGTTTTTCATGGTACAACATTCGCAATAACGCAACGCAGCTTCCGCACATTGAGGAATTTGTCCGCAACGCCACGCAGCCCGAGCGTAACGTGGTTGGCGGCGATGTCGCACTGGATTTGTTGCGCTGTGACGCCTGGCGGAGGTTTGATGAAGACGTTCACCTCCTCCATCGACTGCTCCCACTCGTAGATGACGCGACCTGCACCGACACGAGCGTGAGTCGCCACTCTAGTAGTCAGAGGCTACTGCAGTGAGGGCAAGGCGGCGCACCGTCGTGCTTGAATACGCGGCGCTGGCCGGCGGTCGCCATGGTCTTCAAATCGCTATTTGTTTGGGATCTCGAAAGTGAGCAAGCCTACATGTACCAGTTTTATGGTACGATAGCGTGGCGTGCGTCGATCAATGCTGCGAGAAATCTTCATACCACAACGGAGGAGACTTATTATCAAATGCTGCTGTAAGCTCAACCAGAACAAGTATTAAAATGCGTGCTATGGCTGGTCAGCCCATGCTCACACATTTACCGATAATTAATTGAACTAATGCATTTACATGAACTTTGCAGCAGAAGTGGGTCTCCGAATTAACATTTTTGGAAGTGTTACTTCGAAGTATACTTCACTTTTGAAGTACTTAGTACTGAGGTATTACTAAAAAGAACTGTGCGAGCTCATGCTGTCGATGGGTGGCGGGTAGTATTGTACAAGTTGTACATGTATAATAGAAAGCAGCCTTCAAGGGCGGACGACACGCCCTCGTAGAAAGAGGATCTTTCTTCAGGTTTTGCTTGGCGAAAAATAAAAATATTTCAATAACTAGCGTCAGATTCACAAATACATGTCATGTAGAGCCCAAGTAGAATCAAGTTAGTGCTGGTTCTGACGTAACGCATTCTTGGATTGCAGATAGGGTTTTACGATGTGCTGCGGAACAATTCACATGTACAGGTTGCAGATTGGACCTTCTCAATGAAAAGTTCTCATATGTACTTGCATTTGTATGCTCGAGATCAACATTCGGATCGGCAGGGTCCTTCAACTAACGGTACATTGGTCATGTTTGGCGAGTTTTTTGCAAACAGGGTCACCAACCACTTGTTATGCTGGTAGCTCGCATCTAACTGGCTTTCATTTCGAAATTCGCCCTCAAGTAGCAAGGCCCAAGCATGCGCCGGAACTGCGTTCTGCTGAGTGTAGTGATTGCTTTTCTCTCAAGTTACGATGGTCTTTTGGCGACTGCGGACTCCGTTATGAGCAAGGTCGTGGGGGAAGGGAAACTCCCTCTTCGGTCGACACACTCCATTCTGCCAACAGGTTTCTGCGAGGCGTGAAAGTTGTCGAAGACGATGAGGAAGAGAGAACATTCGAGGACCCGGGGATCAACAAATACCTTCACTTCTTTAAGGACTGGGCTAAGCACAAGGAAACTCCTGAAAGCGTCTTCAGATCGCTGGGACTCCCCGAGGTGATGAGAAGGGCGTACGAAAGTGGCAAATGGAAACGGCTTCTAAGGAATGAGAACTACATCATGTACCGCAAGTACCAGAAGTATCTCAAGCTCGTAGAGACCAGCGGGAAGTAAACAAATACGCCCCGTATTCGCCGTTGCAAAAGTTTATGAAGTGACTTCGATGATACTTCACCACGGGAAATTCGTATCGAAGCGGCTAAATAAAATGCATTTGCCTATTTGTTTGTCGAGACTTGCATTAGTTGACATTTGTCATTCTCTGCCTGCTCTGCTGCACTCTGCTACAATGTTCGAGCCTCTCCGTAACGTACAGCATGCAGCGACTGGGTACACTCGCCACCTCATAATTCGAGCAGAACCACGCGACCAATGAAGCTTCCACCATCAGCCAAAAAACAGGAAAATCTTGAGCCGTTGACAGCACTCGTCACCTACCAAGCGGAGCCCACCGCAGTCCAACAGGAGATTCTGGGCAGCGACGAGCAGCTCGGTCATATTGGACCTATCCACCGCGGATTCTGTCAGACCTACTCTCTTGCAGGTCGCCACACGCGCCTCGCCGAATTGGGTATTGATATAAGCCGAGAACGCGAGCTTCTCCTCCACCGACCAGCGGGTAAATACACTGCAGCGCATGCTGGGCTCTGGGACACCATTGCTCCCAAGATGTAAATGCCGCACACCACGAGCAGCTCCTTCTGATCCATCTTCATCGCCGTCGCTGCCTCCACGTTCATATCGTCGTGATCCTATGGAATGCCGCTGCATCCGTGCCCGACGACGCACATGAGACTTGTACGCCTCTGTCTGTCCTACCAATCGTTCCACCAATTCGTCCAGCGCGCGGTTGCGCACGGGCACCGTCTTCACAACATCGCGGCACTCTGGACATGACAGCGAATTGCGGAACCAATTGCTGATGCAATACCCGCAGAACGTGTGCGAGCACGGCAGCGTCGCACTACCATGAAAATACTCCAGACACACGGGGCACATCATGAGCCGCTCGCGTTCCTCCTTCTCTTGCTCCTGAGCTCGTTTCGCCGCACTACTGTTGTCTTCATCCATGGCTGCAGCTTCTGCTTCAAAGATCCCTCCACGACGCGAGCGTTTCCTCTGCTGACTGTTGGGCGTATCCTGCTGTTTGTTCTTCTCCACATTCTCGTTCTCAGCTTCTGCTCTCCTTGGACTGCTGCGACTGCGTTTCTGCGGAAGGCTGTGCGGCGGCGGGGTCATAAAGTTCGCATCACTGTTCGGCGTCCCGGTCCGCGAGCGACAGCCAGGCCTCGAGAGCGCCGGACTGCCAGCAATGGTCACCGCCGATCTCCCGAAGCCTGCAGCAGCTACCGACGCGTTCGTCATCACAACTCGTCGGGGCGAGCGTCGAGGCGACGGCACCACAGCCGTCCGACGATGCAGCGGTGCAGCAGACGGCGTACCCGTGGTCGAGCGTGCCAATACCTTGATCACGATGCCCGAGTGCGCTTCGTCCGGGAATTGTACCAGCAGCCGCACGCACTGCCTCATGGTCGAGGCCAGCACCACCTCGTCGCCGTGCTGGAGCTCGCGGTTGCCTCCCGGCGGGACGTCGACGCCGTTCACCGCTGTGCCGTTCGTGGTCTCCAGGTCGTAGAGGAGCCAGCGGCGCTTGCCGGCTCCAGAGCGGGCGGGGCTGCTCGGCAGCGTCTGCGTGAGAGGGACGATGGCTACGTGGCGCTTGCTCACCGTGCGGGTCTCCTCGGATGTGGGGATGCTCACCTCGCAGCCGCGACTGCGGCCCACGCAGAAGGAGGCCGCGAACTCCCACGAGCCTCCTACCAGCATGTTGAAGTGACGATCAAGTGAACAAAGAGTCTGTGTAAGAGGGTAATACCAGTGTAAAGAGGGCCTCTCTAAGCTGAACAGCGTGGGACGAGTCCGCTGTAGGGCGGGAAAGCGCGGCGTTCGTTCGCGGTCGGTAGTGGGTATCTGCAGATGCAGGAGGTGGAGGGGAGAGCGCTGTGCTGTGAGTTGCGGCCGTGTGGCTGCAGTGCCGGGTCGTTGAGGCAGCGCAGAGCGGTGCAGGTTGCCGGACAGGCGCCCGACGCTTGGTGCAGGTCGTGACTGAATCGGCGGGCTTTTCCTTTATGTAAACTTTCCGATCTCTTATTGGCTGAAAATATAATTATTTGTTCTGAGTTACTATTGGTTAAAAGAAACATCAAGTACCGCGCGAAATCATTGCTTATTGATGTACCTGGACTTGGGTACAACAATATTCTTTCAACAAGGTGCATTTAGTGACAAATTACTAGACATTCTTGTACACAGGTATGTAACTATCAACAGTACCAGTTATGAGCTAAGTTCGCCCCGCACTTATGCTACTATAAAGGCAAAACGGCAGGATAAGTACTCCTATTTAGGGGATTTCGCTCCCCAGTGATCTTATCAAACTGAGGGAAAAGAAGGGAGGCGAAGTGACCTGCCATTTTCCACTTGCAGCTAGAAGCCGAGTGCGCGCCGCCGCGAAGAACGCCCAGAAAGCTTCTCGCCTCGCTCGCCCCGTTGCCAGCTCCGCATCTCGTGTAGCCGCGCGGTCACTGCAAGCCTCCAGCAGCCTCCTTCCTATTAGCCGCCTGCTTCTAAGCAAGTAAACAAACAAAAGATCTCGGCCATGAGCGGCAAGAACATGATCACGCTGGAGGAGGGCTGGGACCAGGAGATCAAGCCCAAGGCCATCGACGTGCTGCTGGACATCCTGGACAAGGGCTTCGACCAGGTGAAGGTGTCGCCCTTCCCGCCCAACGCCTTCATGCCCATCTACACGACGTGCTACAACATGTGCACGCAGCGCTCGCCGTACAACTTCTCGGAGCAGCTCTACGACCGCCACGGCCAGACGTTCGACACGTACCTGGAGCAGAAGGTGCTCCCCAGTCTGGAGCAGGCCCACGACGAGTTCTTCCTGCAGGAGCTGGTCAAGCGCTGGACCAACCACAAGCTCATGATGAAGTGGATGACGCGCTTCTTCATGTACCTGGACCGCTACTACGTCAAGCACCACTCGCTCCCGACGCTGGACGACGCTGGGCTGCAGAGCTTCGACCGCATGGTCTTCCAGAAGGTCAAGGTGCGCGTCAAGGACGCCATGATCGAGCTCATCGAGAAGGAGCGCAACGGAGAGATCATCGACACGGCGCTCATGCGCAACTGCGTTGAGATCTTCGAGGTCATGGGCATGAAATCGCTGGACGTGTACCAGAGCTGTCTCGAGACGGACCTCGTGGCCACGAGCGCCACGTACTACGAGCGCAAGTCCAAGGGCTGGCTCAGTGAGGACTCGACGCCCGTGTACCTCCAGAAGGTCGAGGAGGCGCTGCAGAGCGAGCGCAGCCGCGTCAACACGTACCTGCACAAGACGACGGAGCCCAAGCTGGTCAAGAAGCTGGAGAGCGTCTTGCTGGAGGCCGCTCAGAAGGAGCTCATCGAGAGGGAGAACTCGGGCGTCATCGCGCTGCTGAAGAACGACAAGCTCGACGACTTGGCGCGCATGTACCGCCTGTTCGCGCGTCTCAAGAACGGACTCGAGCCCATTGCCGACCTCGTGCAGCAGCACATTACGGCTGTGGGTAACGACATCGTGGCCAAGCGCGCGAACGCTGTGGCCTCGGGCAACGTGCGCGACCCCAGCTCGGACCCGACGTTCATCAAGGATATTCTTGCGATCCACGACAAGTTCCGCAGTATCGTGAACGAGCAGTTTGCGGGCAACTCGCTGTTCCAGAAGGCGCTGAAGGAGGCATTCGTGGAGTTTGTTAACAAGGACGTGGGCCCGGACAGCTCGGCGAAGCTGATGAGTACGTTCTGCGACCGTATCCTCAAGACGGGCGGCGAGAAGCTCAGTGACGAGCAGGTGGAGGACTACCTCGAGAAGGTGGTGTTCGTGTTCTCGTACCTGACGGACAAGGATCTCTTCGCTGAGATTTACCGTAATCAGCTGGCCAAGCGTTTGCTGAACCAGCGGTCTGCTTCTGCCGACGCTGAGGTGCTTATGATCGGAAAGCTGAAGCTGCGCTGCGGTGCGCAGTTCACGGGTAAGATGGAAGGTATGATGAATGACCTGGCCATTGGCAGCGACCACCACCAGGAGTTCGAGGGTTTCTTGAAGAAGCAGCGTGAAAGCGACTCGACTGAGGCTGCGTTGAACCTCGAGTTCAGCGTGCAGGTGCTCACGACGGGTTACTGGCCGTCGTACCGCATCCTGGAGGTCACAATGCCGCCGCTCATGGTTCGATGCATGAATCTCTTCAAGGTGTACTACGACTCGAAGACGAGCCACCGCCGGCTGCAATGGGTGCACTCGCTTGGTAACGCGACGATCCGTGCCAACTTCCCCAAGAAGAAATGGTACGATCTGCAGGTGACGACGCTGCAGGCTGTGGCGCTGCTTTTGTTCAACGAAGGCGAGGGCTCGCTCTCGTTTGAGGCCGTGCGCGAGTCCCTGAACCTGACGGTGGATGTGGTGAAGCGTATTATGCATTCGCTGTCGTGCGGCAAGTACAAGCTGCTGACGAAAACGCCTGCTGGTAAGACGATCTCGACCAGCGACGAGTTCGCCGTGAACCGCACATTTGCCTCGCCGATGCGCAAGCTGCGCATTCCCATGGCGTCCCTGGAGGAAAGCCACAGCCAGAAGAACGTGGAGGAGGACCGCAGCATAGCCATAGAAGCCGCGATCGTGCGTATCATGAAGGCGCGTAAGACGCTGCAGCACCAGCAGCTCATCTCGGAGGTGCTGAGCCAGCTCGCGTTCTTCAAACCGAACCTGAAGGTCATCAAGCGCCGTATTGAGGCTCTCATCGACCGTGAGTACCTTGAGCGCGACCCCGATCAAGCCAACACGTACCGCTACCTCGCATAAGCTACTTGCCGAGTTTACTGGGCCCCTCCGGAAGGCGCAACGATGAACAGGAACTGGTTCGATTTATGGGCGCAATAAAGGTGTCGTTGGTCATGGTATCATTCATTCTAAGTCCAGATTTTGATAAGGAAGCAACACAGTCGAATGAATGCGTCTAATGAAAGTGGCCGCCTGTTTGTATTACAGTGTGAGGAATGCATCTACTTCTTGAAGAACCTGTTGAGCGCCGTGGGTGCGCTCTCGGCCTTCTCAGTCCACTCGCGCTGCTGCTCCTGTCTCTCCTGGCGTTTCTGCTTGTTGGCTAGCTGCTCGCGGAACTGTTGCTTCTGCGTGTCGATGACGTTCAGCTGCTTCTTGCGCAGTCGCCGAGACGGACGGTTCTTGCCGCGCATCTTCTTCTTGGGCTTCTTGGCGTCGGCATCTCCGTTCGCGCGCTGCATCTGGAGGATCTTCCTCTCCTGCTCCTCGGCCGGGTCCATGTCCACGCGACCGATGGCGTTCGGGTCGAGCGTGATCATCTCCGGACGAATCTTCTCCAGCAGCGAGCGCACCTCCGTCTCGTCACGCTGCTTGTGGTTCTCGTACGGGTTGGCCTCGTACGTGTCGAAGTTGGGCTCACCCGAGCCAGGAATCACTACGGAGTTGAAGCCCTTGGTGTGGCCGACACCCAGCACATCTTCGAACGGGCGGAAGGCCACCGAGCTCACCAACGAGCCCGGCACCTGGTACGTCATGTATGGTCGGATGGGCGAGCCCGACGAGAAGGCACTCTTGAGCACGTGCACGTTCGGACCGAAGCCCACTGCCACCAGTCCGCGCTGACTCACACTCATCGTGTTGGCCGCCGCCGTCAGGTAGTAGCTGTTCAGTTCCTGGTATTTGCGCAGGTCGAAAATCTTCACCTTCCTGTCAGTACCAGCGGTGACGAGATACTTTCCACTGGAGTCGATGCCGAGCGAACGAACTGTAAAACAATACAAGCGTAAGTAAAGCGTACATCAATATCAAGTCAACAGCAAAGGTAAATAACGTACTCGGTCCCTGGTGGCACTGCATCTTGACGACAGCGTCCGACATGTTGGGCGTCCAGAGCGTGACGATACCGCTCGCGTGGCCGAGGTTCACCACGGCGTTCCACGGGTTCAGCGCCATCGTGTCGCACAGTCCCTGCTTGGTGCGGTGGGTCGACACCTGCTTGCCCTCCGTCACGTCGTGGTAGGTCAGCAAACCGTTGCCGCTCACAGTCGAGAGCAAAAAGTGGTAGGGCAGGAACTCCATCCTGCGCGGCTCGGGCGTCGTGCGGATGCAGTGGGCCTCAGCACCCGTGCTGTCGTAGATGTACACGTGCTTCTTCTGCGCCGCCGCAAACAGCGAGTCGTTGTGCAAGAAGCTGATGTCGCGCACGAGGTCGTTGGCCTGAAACTCGCACGTGAGCTTCATGCGCAGCGCGTCCATCATGGCCAAGTGGCCCTTCTGGCTGCCGAGCAGCATGTTGCGCCCGTTGCGCGTGTACTTGACGCGGTACGAGCCGTAGTCGGGCAGGTCCAGGCTGAAGATCTTGCGCGCCGTGTTGAGGTCCACGTTGTCCGCGAGCTGCTTCTGCGTGAACTTGTACGTCTTCTCGAGGCCCTCGGCCTCCAGGAAACCCGCCTGGGCGGGCAGCAGGATCTCCGACTTGGCGGCGGACTCGGCCGCCAGCTTCTGCTTCTCATGCGCGCGCAGCAGCGAGCCCTTGAGCTTCTTGTCGCGGATGCTGCGGATGCGCTGCTGCGACAGGTTGCCGCCGCGCGTGTACTTGGCCGCGTGCTTGACGGGCTTGGCCTTCTCCTTCTTGGGCTGCTTGGCGTCCTGTCCTAGGCGCTTGGGCGCGCTGCACACGATCCGCTCCACGTCCTCGCGCTCCGAGCCGCTGTCATGCTGGTCCGCCATCGTGCACGCCGCCCTGTAGGTGTGTCAACCGATGCCCAGCACCAAGTCGAGATGAAATGGCTGGCCAAAAGCTGTGCGCGGGGTTTTAGAACAGGGGGCTTGTATTGAGGAGATGTTTCCAGATCAGTAGAAGCATTTGATTTGAGTGTGTACTGCTTTAAGAAATAATCATGAAAACCATATGGGATTAGCATAACTTTGTGTGGCGTACACGATTCCGCACCGAGAGCGCTGCTCGTGGAGCCAAGGGCGCTGCATTTTCGTCATGGTCCTCTCGGCCTTATGCGCGTTGCTGGGTCTTTTGTGGCGCCTCGGGTAATAATAGTCTCCGTCTGCATGGAGCTCTCTTACATGCAAGCGGCACATTATCGGCCACAAATTATGAAGGAGCCAGATTCAGTCAGAATGGTCTCCATTCTGTGTACGCTACCACTATCAAAAGCCCACTTCTTTCCGGGACGCAGCGTTAAACGCCACCATCTTTCCATCACACTATACTCTATACAACGTACTCCAGAGATGTGCACACAACTTACAGCAAACTCCGTCCCACATTAGACAGTGCTCTTGACCTCGTCACATCGCTGCCCCAACCCCGCCCTGCATTGAGCGCGTCTCACACAATCGACCGTGCCAACAGAGTGCACTGTACTCGTCGGCGTCTCTCATGCGGGTGCGTTGCTACATGCTATACAGCCTCCTCCAGTGCCTCTCCCTCTGTGTCTGGTACTTACGCTCTCTTTCTCCCTCCTAATAGCGTCGACTTTTGCGAGGCGGCGGGAGGCTCATGTACGCGGCGGCGTTGCTGCTGCTGCTGGCCTCCGCGTCCACTCTGCCGGCCCGAGCCGCGGCCGAAGGTACGCAATAGCGAGCTCTTCCGCGTTTGTAGTGGCATACTCTAACGCTGTGTGGTTCCTTGAGCAGAAGCAGAGGTGTTGGAGTTGGACCCGGTGCCAGCCGTTGCAGCCTTGGAGAAGCACGTGATCGAGCTCGAGTTCGAGCGCATGAACCGGATAGCGCGAGGGGATGTGGGCGACGATGGACGCACGCCGGTGATACAGGACGGATCGCAGCAGGCGCAGTTCTTGCTGCACTTGTTCGACGGACACACAGGGTCGAGCTCGTCCGAGTGTTCGGGCAGTGCAGGGGACGCAGAGACGATCGAGTTCCCGCACTCGCAGTCGCAGGACTGCAGTCAGACAGGTTTGGGATCGGTGGAGAGCGAGGCCGATGTGCTGGGCATTACGTTGGGCTCGAATGGACTCGAGGTCTCGGTCGGGTCGGCGGATATCGCAGTGGGCTCGGCTGGTATTGATGTCTCGGCTGGATCGGGGTCTGCAGGACTGGGAGTGTCAGTGGGCTCGGGAGGACTTGACGCCACGGTGGGCTCGGGCGGACTTGACGTCACGGTTGGCTTAGGCGGACTGGATGTGTCCGTAGGATCAGGATCGGCGGAACTAGGAGCTTACGTTGGCTCTGGAGGCCTCGATGCCACGGTGGGATCACACGGCCTGGACGCCACGGTTGGTTCACATGGTATCGACGTCTCGGTGGGATCGCATGACTTGGATATGTCGGTCGGTTCAGGAGGCATCGGTGCTACCGTCGGATCGGGTGATGTCGACGTTACGGTTGGCTCTCGTGGCGTTCACCTTGACGCTACTGTCGGGTCGAGTGATATCGACGCCACTGTAGGTTTGCGTGGCATTCACGTTGACACCAGCTCCAGGAACGTTGACGCTAGCGTTGGATACGAGGGTGTCCACATTCAAGGCACCAGTTTACCGGGCGTCGATGCGTCTGTAGGCTCTCACGGCATTCACACGGCTGCCAGCTCGCTGGATGTTGACACTGCAGTCGCCTCTCACATCTATGAGACTACTATGATCACTCCAGCCCCCACCGCCCCCATCGATACAGGTATTGTCCAGACTACGGACGGGTCTGGTGGTGTTCAACTTGTCGTTGGCTCGAGTGACGACAGCGCAATTGCTGCGAAGCCTGAAAACCCAGAGGAGCGATCGATTGTCCTCCAGGGGACATCAGCACCGAATGTATCAGCGACTTCGACTGAGGAAACTCCTGCGCCCGCAGCATCGAGCAACTTGACAGCAACTACGACGGAAACGGCGGTGCCGACGGAAGCATCGTCGCAGGCCAACTCGACGACAACGGGGTCATTCAGCGGGTCGGAAGAAGTTGTCAAGGTTTTCTCGCTCACTGCAAGCAACAGCTCTTCGAGCGAGTCCGAGTCGGGAAGCGAAAGCTGGGTTCGTCATGGGCATGTTACGCTCTTGATTCTATGTTATTGGACTAACGTTTGCTCTTTTTATTGTGTGCATTATTACAGCAGTGGAGTAGCAGCGGCGTGGAGTACGTGCCGTACACGTCAACATACTGTCGGTGTAACCCAACGGAGTGTCAGAACGAGCACCCCGGCGAGTCGAGCGGGTCCACGTGCGAAAGCAAGCTGTCCGACGGCTCTTGTCCGTCGGGATACAAGACCTGCGTCTCAACCGACTCGTACAAGGTCTCAACGTCGACAGTCACCCCCAACAGTGTTGCGGAGGCTACGTTCACGCTTCTGGCTGCGGACATCATCGGGGCGTTCTACAACTTGGGCGAGGAAGATCCCCTGACCCGCAACAGCAAGTGGTGGATCACCATCTCGCTACCTAGCGGATGGAGATTTGTGGCCTGGGAAAACACGGCAGTTGACGTGACGCTGCGTGACGACAGCAACGAGACCTCGGCCACGCATCGTGTCCACAGCTGCGCGGACGTGACGAGCAGCAAGAACTGCGATAGCGATTCCCATCGTTACGGCTTCGTCAGCGTTATGGATCTGCTCGATGGCCGCGAGGATTTGATGACGTCGAACTCCGGGGGACCGATGTCGTTCGTACTATCCAAGAGTATCGTCACAGGCTCCAGTGCTTCCAGCAGCTCCGTGGGCGTGAGCGTGTCGCTGTCGTACGAGACATCCAGTGGAACGCTGAAATCTGCAGCCACCTCTAGGCGTACTCGGGAGCTGACGGTGATTACTTCTGGCTCGAGTATTGCATCGACCTCAGCCAACGAGCTGACCGCGTTAACGCTCGCTACGATGGCGTTACCTCCCGTCAGAAAAGGGCGCTTGGATTCGTCGCTGTTGTGGATGGAAGAGGACACCGAGATCGTGATGCTGTCCTTCTCCACGTCCTCCATCGTTGGACCCAACTCGGATAACCCCAAGGTGTGTGCCAACTTGCGCTCGTCATACTGCGCGAGCAAGGGACGTGAACCAGTTTCCACTGTAACCTTTGGGTCTTCAGCGGCGGCCTCGTACGTCCAAGGTGGAAACCCGTTCCTGAACCTGTATGCCGATCCGGGCGAGACCAACCTCAACATCGAGAGCGACAACGCTACCTACTTCTGCGTGACGGACCTTCTGCCGTCGGGTGTCAAGACCAATGACTCGTGGGAGATCAGGACGACCTTCACGTTCCAGATCAAGGTGACGAATGTGGCGTGGACGGGTGATGAGGACCAGGAGGACGACTACACAAGTGGATTCCGTCTGCCCGCACTAAGCGAGGTCGTTCTCATGGACGGCAACGATGTGATGGGCAGCGACTGCGCACAAACGGTGGTGCATTCCAAGACATGTACGTTGCTGACAATGTTACCTCTTGTTCACGGATGCCATCACTGACAACTCGTTGTGTAACTTGTTGGAGCAGACTCGAAGTACACTCTGAGTGTGTACAGTGTGATGTCCATCACATTCTTCGCTGTGGCGTTGGCTGGTGCTGTCCTCGTTACGCGAATGGTAAGGTTGTGAGCTTCCCGCGCTAGTGAAGTATTGGTGACTAACAAACGACGCGTGTGTGCTGTTTACAGAACGGTATTTCCTTCTCGAGACCGACGTTCTACAACGATATGACATCGCTCTCTGTGATGATGATCTTCGTTCTGTGCATCGTTGGCAACGCTATCTGGATCAGCGTGTCGACCAAGGCGTCATCCGCCAGCGGAACGGACATCTACTACCTGCTGTACGCCATTTCAGTGTGCTTCACGTGGACGATGATGACGTCCGTGTGCTTCCACTGGGGCACTGTGCTGTTCCACGACGTGGGTCCGTCAGGGCGGTTCATCGTGTTCATCATTTACGTGATCATCAACGTGGCGTTCTACGGGTTTCAGCTCTTCGGAGTCGTGAGCCTCACCGACTTCTACAAGTGCACGTACGACGACTACCTCAAGAACCCTTTCTACTCCATGCGGCTGTGCTCGGATGACTACTGTCCCGATCTGCAGCCAACACAGTGGAAGTACGCGGTGAACAACATTTGCAAGGACGTGAGCTACTCGGACTGGTTCTTCCCACTGCAGCAAAGTGCCGAGCTGCTGATCTTCCTCACGTCCGTGGCGTTGCTGGTGCTGGGGACGTTCGTGATTCAACGCGGCGTGCGCTTGATCGACCAGTCCGGCGACATTTTCGATGACCACGTGGTGAAGGTGATGAAGAAGTCGTTGATCACGTACCTGGCGGTGATCCTTTCGATTGCACTCGTGCTCGGAACGTCGTGCATCATGAACTCCATCCTGCACTGGAAGAACTGGACCATCAACTCCGTCGTGTGGTACATTTTCTCCATTTGGCTTCCGACTCTGGTGCCTCCGATTGGCTTTTTGCTGCTGCAGTGGAATCCACGACTGCACGGTATGAATTGGAACCCTTCGCTGCACGTGAAGGACCCGCAGCTGCTTCACCGCACCATGTCGAGTATTTCCGATAAGGTTGAAAGTGGAAAGTATGCCCTTCCGTTGGATGCCTTGGGGCTGAGCGATGGGTGGGCTGGCATCCTGCGCTTTCCCGACACCGAGTACAACCCCATCGGCCAGGAGAGCGTGGATGGCACGCAGAATGTGCTCGCGCTGGCAGTCCAGCTCGTGTCGCCGATCCCGCTGACGCACGCGTGCTTTGTCGAGCTTTACGTTGCGGAGAATACGGCTTCGGAGGCTGGTGAGAACGACGTCACGGGCGAAGATCACTACGAAGACCTTCCGATGCTGAGCTACCGCCGTTCCTCCATCAGTACGTTCATCGAGACCGGACTGCACCAGGAGGGGATTCTCAGCCGTCGTAGCCATTCGTTGTCGCTACTTGGCGGTGGAGCCTCCTTACCCACGCCGCTACCCGTGTCCAACCCAGGAGCGAAGTGGTCACGCGTGGGCTTCACCGAGACAGTTTTGCCCACGCTGGTGACGGGAAACTCCGAGAACGGCGTGACGCAGATCGCGACGTTCTTGTCGGTGCTCCAGATCCCAGTGATGCCTGCCAACCCGCTGCTGCGCTTCGTGGTGTACGAGATCCCGGAGAAGACCTCGTCCCCGTCAGTAGACGGCGACTTGCGCGAGTCCCGCCAAATGATGCGTGCATCTTCGCGACAGCTCGACGAGCGCGCTCGAATTGCGCGTGTGTCTGGCATGGGCATGGCTCCTCCCTCCCGGCCCAAGGTGTTCTGCGAGTTCTCCTGTGCGTGCGACGACATGCTGGCGTCTGACGAGGTGAACTTGGTGGCTCGACAAGTCTCGTACCGCAATCGGTCGCCCATTCCGACCATGCTCAGCGACGGAACTGGCACCGAGTCACCGAATGTAGCGGCTGCTACTACCCCCGAAGTGGACCCCTCGGTGCCGCGCTTACGGGTCAAGTCCATGACTGTTTCCCCGCGTCAGCTGAAGGAGAACTCGGGGTTCTACATTTCCAAGAGCTTTCAGTTTGCTGAGGGGGATGAAATGGTGATCGAAGACATGGTTGAGAGTCCACTCACGAACGAGCTGCCCCGGCAGTACCTGGAGCTGCTGGTTGCCGAGCGCGCGGACGATCTAGCGCGTGCTCAGGCTGACGCCGCGGGCTTTGAAGCGAGGGTCAAGAGTGGCCTGGTAGGTAACTTGTACGACAACCTGATCGAGCAGATCCAGGGCGAGAACGACCAGACTGTCGTTCAGACGTGGCTGAACGACCGCGTGCAGCAGCGCAAGATGTACGTCGAAGCGCTGCGGGAGTGTCACCAGGTGTGTATCGAGCGAGCGGAGGAGGGGCTGAACTTCAAGGCGAGTACCGAAAAGAAGAGCCTCGTGCTGCGCTTCCTGCCTATCAACCTGCACGTGCAAGACATGTGGGTGGGCCCCACCGCTGACCTGCGCTCGCAACGATCAAGACGGACGTCACCCCACGTGAAGGTCTACCCGACGGTAACTGTTGGCGCGTTCGCTGCTCACTGCTTCAAGTTCCGCCACAATGGCAGCATCCTGAGTCTTCGAGCGACGCTGCAGAAGCGCTCACTGTCCCGCGTGCAGAGTGACGTATCGGAGCAGAGCGGCGCCGGCGCTGACATGGTGGACTGGAGCAACGCAGACGTTCGCTCTACCGACGAGACGCGATGGCACCTCACGACACGGTTCGATATGTGCTTGTCCCAGGCGCTGACGGCGCTGGTCGCTTCCTTCTGCCGCCAACTGGAGTACTCACTGCAGCATCCGACGGACCGCAGCTTCCTGCACACGATCGAGTCCATTGGCTTCTTGTTCCAGGTCGAGTCGCTGCTGTCGACACAGGGCAAGGAGATCGGAATGCTGGAGGATTTCTCTGCTGCGGTGGATGGGCTCAAGCACGTCACCTTCGTGCTCGACACGTCGCCGCCTGCGCACCTCCCGTCAACGTTGCTCAACCTGCACATGAAGGACACGCCGCTACCGGGCGTTGTGTCGGTGCGCTTGAGCAGAGGATCGGCCAAGGGGACCTTCACTGTCGCTGTCGGTGTGCGCTGCTCGGAAGACATCCGGGCGTCCATCCCGTCCACGATCCGCTCGGGAGGCTCCATCTCCGTCACGCCGGTGATCTTCACACAGGGCATCAACGAGATGCAGACGCTGGCCAACAACGCCAGCAGCAAGAAGACGACTCTGCAGGACATCATCAACCGCAAGAGCTTCTTCGTGTTGACCCGCCACGTTGAGAAGTACAAGCAGCTTGCGGCTCAAAGGGTACGTCACGTTGACAGGAACCTTTATTGCTCTCCCTGACCTTGATTCACTGACATTGTTCTCATGTTATGTTGTCGTATTAGCCGGACGCGGTGCCTACGCCTGTGAGCACCATCACGCCTCTCCTCGAGTCGCTGGAGGGGCGTATTGCAACAGCGAGCAAGCGGCAGGTGGTGAAGTCCAAGCACCCGAAGATCATCCAGGAGAGCTCGCATTTGTGCCGACTGCTGGGTGCTGGGCGCGTGACGTCGTGCAAGAGTGCCAAGGACCGCACGGGCATGTCGGTGACTCTCGAGCAGGTGCGTCTGCTGAGCGAGAACCACGGTTTGCCCGAGGAGTTCGCGGTGCGCACCGTGTCGACCATGCGCAGCAACGGCGTGCGGCTGGAGAACGCGCTCAAGAACACGGGCAAGCGCCAGTACGCCTTCAACGCGTTGCAGCGCTCGCTGCTCCCGGACGAGTACATGTGTCCCGAGGGCACGTATGGCCGCGGCAACGTGAGTTAGGAGGCTCGTGCTATTACCACAGACACGATGTGATATGCAGTCCGCGAGGGGAGATCCCCGCTGACCTGTCGAAAGAAACGTTGTTATTATTTGTCGCTGAATACAATTTTGAAGAAGACGCTCAAGCAGTTTCAACTCGTACCGACAACGTGTCGTTCACCACGCCGGTGTCTTAGGGAGGGGAGTGTCCACATTTGAAGGTCTGCAGTTGTATTACGCGCTGTTGACGGCGGATGCACGACAGGAAAAACACCAAAGGAATTGCCGGGCTCGAAGGTTCAGAGCACCGTATGCACGAAGGCATTCCCTTCCAATAGCCACCACTTTTGAGTCGTGTCTCCAACCTCTCCTGTCCTCCTCGTTCATTGCATAATTTCGGGCGTTCGACACTCCAGGACCAGCTATGCGTTTGAGTGTCGCCTTGGTAGCTCTGTCAGCAGCGCTACTCGCAAGCCACGACGTTGTCGTAGCTACATCGGGCTCGACGTTGACTGCGAACCTCATATCTGACGATACTACGGACAGCGCATTGTTACGACGCGCCGAGACTGTGGCTGAAGACGAGGAGAGGACGTTCACGGACCCGCTGATCAACAAGTACCTTCATCTGTTCCAGGGTTGGGCGAAGCAGAAGCAGACCCCCGAAGATCTCTTCATGTACTTGGGGCTGCCCGAGATCATGAAGAAGGCCTACAAGAGCGGCAAGTGGAAGCGACTGCTTAACAACCACGACTACATCATGTATCGCAAGTACCAAAAGTACTTGAAACTAGTAGAGACCGGCGGCGGACGAGCAAACACGCCACCTTCACTGCCTAAAGTTGCTTAACTCAAAGAGTAGTTGCTGGCGTGAACATGACTCCCCAAAAAAACTTTAAAGCATGACAAAACTGCGAAATAATTCACGTCATTTTCAACTTAGCAATGAGGTCTTACCCAGTGCTGCATCTTGTTGTTTTGACCGTTAAGATTTGTTTTTTCAAAGACCGTTGAAGAAGAAAGCCATTGGGACGAGGCCTTGCTTGATCTGCTCGAGATGGGCTCTGTCTGCATTCTCAAACTTGCAGCAAGATGGCAGACGGTAGTGTGGATGGAGGGTGTACTTCTTTGCCGAAATTTCGGCCTTTGCTGACGGACTAGGGTCTTACCGATCAAGATCGCCGGCAAGTTCGCTACATGGAGCGCGAGCTCCTTGACAGCATGAAGGAGAACGAAGAAGAGCTCACGAACCTCAACTCGGGCAAGTTCAATGCTGCCGCGGGGGACTTGGACGAAATGTTCAAGCACGCGTGCTACCCGCGCGAGGGAAACTTAGACGGCCTTTGCTTGGACGAGCTCGAGACTGCCGTGGAGAAGCAGTCGAAGATGCTGAGCGGCACAGATATGACTAAGGTTTGTCGTTTAGTTTGAGGAATTTGAACACGTTGTGAGGTGTGTGTTGTTGTATTGTGCATGGTTATCAGTTTAAGGCCCTGGACTTGATCGACGCGGGTAGACGAGAATGCACCACTGCCTCAACGGGGTTCGACTGGGATGCACTAGGTGTTGCCGTCGGCTCGTGCTTCCAATCGGTCCCGGACACGAATATCCTGTACGTAAGGAACTAGCCTCTGTTTTGAGTTAGGATTTGTGACTTTCATGCGTTGTTTGATGTTTTTTAATTAGGTTCGGTCGGTTGGATACGACGGTGGCCGAACACGAATATCCTGTAAGTAAGGAACTAGCCTCTGTTTTGAGTTAGGATTTGTGACTTTCATGCGTTGTTTGATGTTTTTTAATTAGGTTCGGTCGGTTGGATACGACGGTGGCCGAAAAGAAGCAACGGAAGGCCCCACGCAGAGCACCTAAGGACGTGGGCGCGCAGGAAGCCGAGCCCAAGCTCTACACAACCAAGGTGAGGTTATACATGTACAGGACTACCGCAGAAAATTGATCGGTGAATACATTTTTTAATACTTTACATTTAACACGGTTTTGGCTCAGGCAAAGGACACTGAAGGAGCCCAAGCTCGTCGGCTGAAAGTTCTCGAGACGGCCGTTGCCCGCGAGCCTGGAGGAAAAGCGTCGCTGTTCGACGCAACGCTGGATCCAACGAGCTTCGAGCAGGTACGCTTGCTTTTACGTCACGAGTAAGTTTTGCAGAGTCACTGATTCCTTAACTGTTTTTACATTTACTTTTATTTAATGTCTTCAGACCATTGAGAACTTGTTCGACACGTCCTTCTTGGTGAACCAAGGCGTGCTGGGGATTGGTGTGGACGAAACCACGGGGTTACCTTACATCGGTAAGTGTACGTTTGAAGTACGCAAGTGTTGCCAAAGTGCTGATACGGTGCAAAATGTTGTTATGATGAACTCAGAGCAAACGACTGCGGAGCACGGTGACGGTGCTGAAAGAGAGCAATCCATCATCAGTCTCACTCCGGCCCAGTGGGAAGAGCTCGCTAGTGCATACGGCCGCGGTGAGCCTTTGGTTGGCCACCGTTCGTAACCGAGGCGACATGTACGAGCGAGGGAAGTAGTGAAGTATTTTTTTTATTTTTCAGATTGAAGTGAAGTTGCATTCCGTCGAAAGCAGTGAAGTACTTCAGAAAAATAATAAAAATGGTGTGTTGGTTAAGCAAATTATATCTGTAATGAAATCCTACTGATCATTCGTCATTTTTCACGCCGACGACAATGTATGGCGTGCCATTGCCTTTTCGCCGGGATGTAAATTACCATATTGCGGGGCTAATTGATACTAGTACATGTACTTCCGTAACACGGCTTATCCAGGATACAATGTACTTACCCTAGGGTAAGTATTAAAGTACATGAACATTCACTATTTCAAGTAGTGCTCGATAACTCCCGAAGTGCCATTTACTAAGTAGACTGCAAAGCAGAGCAGAATGCATATACTTCGAAGTATATAATAATACAGAATCCCCTTAGTAAATGTAAGAGGTGTACTTCTCAAGATGATTCAGGCGATCGGCGATCAGCTACAGACAACGACGATGAAATCCGCCCGCCATCTGAACACTATCCTCCAGTATAACGCTAATCTTCAAGGATTTCGAGTGTTTTTCGATTGGCCGATCAGGGTCTTGAGTATGCATAAAACTGTAAAAAGTACATGGTAAAGTGCATATATTTCGTGGAAAGTGCGCGTTTTACACAAAGTATACAGATCCGCTGATATGATTGGTTGATCGCATGAACGACATGGGCGGATTTCAAAGGTATGGCGGATTTCATCGTCGTTGATTGTACTGGATTTCTAACGCTCCCTCGGATCAAGGATAGGATTGGAGATGTGTTTCTGTGTGGTAAACTAAGATTCCTGGCCACCCAAACCTTTTCTGCTCTGTTGTCAACGTGGTTGCAGTCTGGATCACGCACTCTGCTTGGTACGTGTACCGTACTTCAAACCTCACGATCTCGCCAGAGTCCAACAATCATTTGGCAATTTTGTGATTCAAGAGGACATTCACGGGCGACACATGCGTCTGCACTGCATTCTGCTGATTGTTGTGGGTTTCATCCTTGCCGGCTGCCCGACAAGCGCAGCTTCCGTCCAGGCAGAGCTCTCAAGGACCCTCCCCCAGTCTACCGCTGCTGTTAACGACAACGGCAAGAGACTTTTACGCGGCGGCAAGGACGGCGAAGAGAGGGCATTCAACGACGAGGTGATCAACAAATACCTGCATCTGTTCGAAGGTTGGGCAAGAAACAACCAGACACCCGAGCATCTCTTCGTGTATCTGGGACTCCCCAGAATCATGAAGAAGGCCTACATCAAAGGGAGATGGAATTTGCTGCTTCAAAACGAGAACTTTATCATGTACCGCAAGTACGAGAAGTACTTGCATCTTCTAAAGAGCGGTGAGCATTGAGTCGATCTAGCTCGAGTGCAACGCAACGTCGGTGCCGGTAGATGCAGAATCGGCTTATTAATTAATCAATGATCGTTAGGTCTTCGGCCTGGCCTACAGTAATAAAGAGGAAATGATCGCTTGTGAAACACGAGTCGAAGCTCCAATCGGCGATTGAGCTTTCAGCCTGCGTTATTACCTAGAAGCATCGGACCTTAGTGGCGGAAGGAGATGGTGTTCGTGCGCGATGAAAGCGTATTTTACTGCTTGCAACGAGCTCACGTACGCGCATTTTGTGATATTTGAACATCGTTTCCTGCTTGGTGTGGGACCAACTCTCACTCTTTGTTGCAAATGCTCACGGCACGCGAGTAGTTCTCGCGCTTGCGTTTGCTTGCAATCGTGGCAACAAGCCTGTGAGAAGAAACGAGCGTGTAATCGCTTTTTCAAAGCTGGTTACGAGTATCCCACAACTAATCAGCACAATTGAATGCTTCGTGATTTAACGTAGAAGAGAACTCGCAAGGCGATGCATCCACGCCCAGGTATTGATAGAAAGACCAGAACAAAGCACGACACTCGGGTTTGAATAGTTCCTTTGTCTCTTTTCGTGAGTTCTGAAAATCGAACAGCTTCGAACAGCTTCGTGCATGATGGCATGGAATAGTGCAAAAGCAAAGCGTGCCAGGCAACCAAACGGGAGCTACACCTGAATACAAAAGAGTGTATTTCACGCTGCGTCTCACGACATATCACCAAGGCAATAGAGTACCAGTTAGGTTGACAACATTTTTCTTTGGTTTTGACTTGTGGGTGTTGTTATGCCTACTGGTAGCCTATATAGTAACTGTGACGAAGGTCGTGTGTTCTTGTCGCTGTAGTGGCTGTGTATACTGGGACAGTGTGCTATAGTATACGGCAGTTGGTGTATAGTTCTTTGCTAAGAGAGGGGTTGTCACCTTCGAGGTTTTCTCCTCCTCAATCCCAAAGTCGCTCAGTGGGAAACAAGTGTTCATTGCGTTGTCTTCCTGCCTACCTACGCTGCTCCTCAGAGCCGACACTCGCCTGCGCATCGTGCCAGGTTATGAGCCCAAAACTAACAAGCTCAACGGACTACATTCGTGAGGCTTTGTGCAATGTCTGGATCGAGTGCGGCGTCGTCTTCTGCGAGCAGTTCAACTGCCATGACGAGTAGTGCTGCTGCTGTTACGTCTACAGGAGCAAGTGTTGTGACTTCTGGTGTGATGAATCCCTCGAGTGGAACGAGTGGAGTGAGTGGGAGTTCTGTGGCTACGTGTGTGACCTCTGCTGGTCTGGTGAGCACGGGTGGCATGCTCGGTGGAGGTTTCTCGTTTTTCGGCTCGACTGGAAGTGGAGCCTTGTTGACGAGTGGTATTGGCATGGTTCCTGGGGCTGGTTCGGCGACGATGACTCCGCCAGTGATGGCTACATCTCTGAATGCGTCGGCACCGTGGCCAACAGTGTCTGCAGCTTTTGCATCGACTATGCCAGGTGCTGGGCCATTTTCGACGGCTCCGATGATGGTGCCTCAGTACTCTGGTGGCGGGTTTGGTATGAAGCTGGACAACAAACCGCCGGTCATGCAGGGCAGCTTCGACCTGTACGCAGTGCAGTT
>JAIKVE010000240.1:0-25013 GCA_024679115.1 Phytophthora pistaciae | reverse complement strand
AACACAGCCATATGATTGGCTCGATGGGTTTTGGACTGAGCTTGGGAACTGGTCGATTACTGATGTATCACGCATAATTAACATTTTATATAACATACTACTTCTCTGGTCCACCGTACTATCGCCATTTCACATTTGTTGGCATAACAAACGAAGTTTTGAGATTCAGGAAGCGTGCCGCACACCATTCGAAAGCTTACAACGCACATCATGGGCATGGCGTGTTAACAGTCTCAGCGCGACCTTCGTTTGAACGGTAGTCATGTTTTTATTTGCGTGCTGGGAGGAGATGTAAGGTTAAATGTCGTAAATCTCTCATTTTTTAGCGATAATTCATCGAACTTTTGCACGAGCTTTAGGACTCATTTAGCTACATCGTGATATAAAGAAATCGTACTAAAACCGCTCTGGGGGCTTGCAAATTGATAGAGCCTAAACGAGGTTTTACTGCAACATTCCAGTGGTTAGCCAAAATGGAAACGGTAAATTTGCCCAATCATCGAACAGTACGGAGTTAGATGGTACTTTATTTTTTTAAGCCTGGAATTAGGTCGTAAGCTGTGATTGGCTTAAGTGTCGATAACCCTCAGCAACTATAGTGTCGGCTACTGGCAATGCTATCGGTGTTGCTCCATTGTACATGTGCAACTTGCGAACACGAGGGAGGTTGTAGTCGTTGCCTCCTGTGATGGTGTCAACTACGCATCGTACATCAGCTCCTCCAACCCGCAGCCTGCGCTCGTGGAGTGCGCGCTGTAGAACTATAGTCAAGCCGATCCCAGCTAGACTCCTCGCGCAACCGGCAGCCGCCCTACAGGAAGAACACACCGAACCCTGGCTGCACTGCAGATTACTCTAAGATTATGGTACTTTGGACAGCCTCCCCTGGACTGCTAGAGATGGCAGGCGGACGACTCCGCGAGTTAGATTTAGCTCACTTTGCAATTGGCTTTCTTGGTCACAATACAAGTAGACATTTGCCGGGAGTTCCAGCTCCCAAACCTTTGTTGTACACGTCACAAAGTATACTTTAATAACTGCGTGAACGATGAAGACGCGCAGCGGGCGAGCGACGCAAGTCGCGCCTGCGATTCGAGACTCGACGGCGACTGAAGCATTGGGAAGACGGACGCAGAGAACTACGACGACGACGGCAACGGCAGCCAGTTCAACGCCTGCAATTCCTGTGTCGTCCGCCTCGATCATGCCGCCGTACATCACGGACGTCTCGCATCCCGCTCTTGTGAAGTGGAAGCGAGAGCGTCAAGAGTACGAAGATGCGATTGAAGCCCGGTGTGCTACGACGGGCGAAGACAACTCTTCGGAGCGTCAAGAACTCCTTCAACCGGAATCTACTCAAGACGCTGTGCAAGCTAGAATGGGGCACGACGATTGAGGAGGTCACGGAGGAGCGGATTCTGTTGGAATTGGACACTATCATCGGTAATGTCATGAATGACGCTATCGTAGATATCGATGCCCTTTTTGACGCGGAGCTGAAGATGGACCTGATTGAGCCTGATGTCAAAGCTCGGGTGATAGACTATTTCATGCTCTGCGACGACATCATTCTGCAACGAGGACTCGGTAGCATGTTTTCGACTACGATTGGAATGAAGGAGAAGTGCAAACTGCTTAAACAGCACCTTGAGCCTGTTGCTTTGCGCGATGCGGTGGACGCCCACCATCGCCTTGTTGACAGCTCGAGTAAGACTGATGAGCAGGCTTTGTACCAACTCGTGAAGGATAAGGCTCTCGAACAGGAGAAGGTGTTTCGACTGCTAGCGAAGCGCAAGAAGCACCAGTTTGATGGGCCTGGAAAAACTCGGCGCGAGCCGAGCAAGGGGGCTACGTGCAGGCGGCGACCACAGTAACTCAGCCAAAGTGGTTCGCGGCGGCGCTGACCGTCGTATGGTTGTGGTAGCGACAAATCCTGCACAGAAGCCAGCTCCAATTGTGAAAAGCAAACCGCGCACTGGTTGCTTCCATTGCGGTAAGGATCACTGGCTCAGCCAGTGTCCTGACCTAGATGAAGCTGCGAAGGAGGCCCTACTCGCGGAGCGGAAATCAAAGAAGGGTTCAGACGGCAACGCGGGCAAGCGCTTTCGGGCTAAGCGGCTCGAATCATCGATCGGGGTGGATAGTGACGGTCGGGCGACAGTCGTGTTGAATGGCAAGCTCGAACTGCCGTACTGCGCCGACAGTGGCAGTGATTGGAATGTGATTTCACGGGCGCATGTGGAGTTACTGCAAACCCAAGATGCAACCGTACACCTTGCTGAACTCGATGAGGCAGTCGAATCTCGGGCTGTTGGTGGTGCTCTGCTAACGTCAACGCATGCGGTCGATCTACGATTGACGCTGAACACTGCAGCAGGCCCAGTGAGATGTCAGGACACTAAACGTTGTCTAATTGTCGAGTCGGACGAGGACGAAGTTCTGATAGGCAAAGAGCTTCTCGCGGAGCTCGGCATCGACATTGAACGACAACTGGAGTATCTTGCGTCGCGCGGAGCAGACGACGATGACTCTTTTGACGAACCGTCCGGTATGCCAGCCGGCAAGTCGGCGGTTGGAGAAGTGGTGCTCAACGTTGTGAATGCACTGGTACGCGATGCAATCGATCGTGGTGTTGTGGACGAATACATCACGAGTCGACTGTACGCTGTGGTGCAGAAGTATGGAGGATGACGAATTGAGTTGGGCGATGATCCACCCGCACGAGTCCCGCCTCTCAAGATCAAGCTAAAAGCTGGCGCAACTCCGTGCCGTTGCAAGGTTCGGCAGTACAGCCCCGCAAGTCGGCGTTCCTGGAAGAATTCAACAAGTACTTAGTGAAACTCGGTTGGATCTACGAGAACCGCGAGAGTCGCTGGTGCTGCCCTGCTTTGCCTGTAAAGAAGCCGAACACCGACGAGTTCAGACAGACGACCGACTACAGGCCGCTCAGCGCTGTGACTGAGCCGATCGCTGGCGTCATGCCCAGCCTTGAGGTCGCCCTGGAGCACTGTAAAGGGAAGATGTTTTACGCGATGTTCGACTTCTTGAAAGGGTTCTGGCAGCTGCCATTGGATGAGAGCTGTCAAGAATTTCTCTCGTACATGACGGACAAGGGGGTGTTTACTCCTACTCGTGTACCGCAAGGAAGTACCGACGCTGCTTTACACTTTCAATCTACAGTGGAAATGGTGCTCGGAGATCTTGTGAACAAGTGTGTTATCATCTGGATCGACGATTTGTTGGTGTTTGCCGACACACAAGAAGAGTTAGGGGACGCAATTGAAGCTGTGCTCACTAAGCTCGACGAGTATGGTCTGATACTCAACCCGAAGAAGAGCGCACTGTTTCTGACTGAAGTGCGATGGTGTGGCCGGATTATCAACAAGCATGGGATCGGCCACGACCCAGAGCGCATTCGTGCTCTCCGTGAGATGCCGGTGCCGACGACTGCAGCCGAGCTGCAACAGTTTTTATGCGCAAGTAATTGGATGAGAGCTGGTCTTGTTGACTATGCTCGGGTTGCACGACCACTGCAGGAACGGCTCGAGCAGGCATTGGCAGGCACGAAAATGACAAAGCGTGCTGCAAGTGGAGTTCAGATTGACTTGACGCCAGATGAACGTCAGGCTTTCGAGGCAGTGAAGGACCTTCTCGGTAACTCAGCGATGTTGACGTATCCGGACCCTGATAAGCAAGTCGTCTTGCTCTCGGACGCGTCGGATAGAGGATGGGGACTAGTGGTCTCGCAAGTGGCACACTGGCAGTCGGATGTACCCATCCATGAGCAGCACCACGAACTACTGGTGTGCATGGGGGGCAGCTTCACGGGCTCTGCGCTCAACTGGTCTGTGATTGAAAAAGTCCTATCCGATTGTGCACGCCTGTGAAAGGTTGGAGTATCTACTGCTACGGCCACAGGGTTTTAGGCTCTACTGCGATCACCGCAACATCATCTACCTGTTCTGCCCGAGCAAGGAAATGAAACGACACGTGCGAGGAAAGCTGCTGCGGTGGTCAACGAAACTTTTGGAGTACCGATACTCAATTGAGCACATCGAGGGCGTCCACAATGTCTGGGCTGACTTGATCTCGAGGTGGGGTGGTAAACCACAATCGACGGCGAGGATACATTCGGCCAAGCGCATCACGCGTTCCAAGCGTCGTTGTGAGGGCATGTCCAGTGGACAGCAGCGGAGTGAGGTCAGCTCGCTGCGCCCACTTGACCAGGATGGTTTTGTGTGGCCGACGGTCGATGAGATTGGTAGTGAGCAAGCTTTATGCACTACTCCACGAGGTGCAACGCTCGGTGATGATGGACTTTGGCGACTTGGTGGCGCGATCTGGATTCCACGCGGGGCTCGCGACCTCACTCAACGACTATTGGTTATTGCACACTGTGGACGGAATGGACATCGCGGCGTACATGTGATGGAGAACCACATCGCCCGGTTATTCTACATCAGCGGTCTCAACAGGATTGTTCGCGACTTCTGTGGGAAGTGCTTACTCTGCCTGCATGTAAAGGGTGGGACTGTCATTCCACGGCCGTTCAGTGAAACGCACCATACTTTTGAGCGGAACGACACACTGCACTGGGATTTCTTGACTCTGGGCGAGTCTTTCGGCTCGTCACGCTACGTGTTGGTTCTCAAGGATGAAGCTACACACTACGTGGAGCTCGTGGCATGTGATGACCCTACGTCTGCTGTTGCTGCCACTGCTATCCTAGATTGGTACAGTAGATTTGGGGCACCGATTGTCTGGGTGAGCAATTCTGGATCGCACTTCAAGAGCAAGGTGATCGCCGAATTATGCAGACGCTTGAAGGGAAGACAGGCGTTTATTTTGGCGTACTCTCCATGGAAAAATGGCTCTGTTGAGCGAGTGAACCGCGATATTCTGCAAGTTCTGAAGGCTTTGGCTTTGGAATTTCGAGTGAGCTTGCACGACTGGCCCCATCTACTACCTTTGGTGCAGTCAAGTATCAATCACTCTCCGGTTACATCACTGGCCAACCATGCACCCATTGAACTGTTCACGGGTCTACCGTGCCCCAACACTCTGGATTCGGTTTTCTTTCCTGGGGGGAAGGGACGTGTAGGCACACTGAGCAGTCCGCAGCAAAGTACCGAACAACACTTAGCTGCGCTACGAACGTCTATCAGGGACATGCACAAGGCAGTCAAGGCCGAGCGCGAACGTCAGCATCTTCGGTACAGGGCCCGACCCCACTACGAACGTGAGGTGAACTTCTCAGTTGGAGACTATGTGCTGAGATCACGAGTCGACGAGAAGCTGCACGCTAACAAACTACGGATCATGTGGGTCGGCCCGTATCGAGTCGTGGCAAGCACAGACTACTACTTCACGGTGGAGCATCTAGTTAACGGGAGCACCATGGACGTGCACCCGTCGCGCCTGAAATTCTACGCAGACGACTCGTTGCATGTGTCGGAAGAACTACTCGACCATATCGCTTCGCAAGGGACCCTGCTCGCCGTTGAAGGGATCGTGGAGCACAAGTTCAACACCGACATGCGAGCCTACGAGGTCAAAGTCAAGTGGTTGGGCCTCGAGCCTATCGAAGACTCATGGGAACCATTGGAGACGATGAGCGAGGATGTACCGCAACTACTTCTATCTTACGCAAACGACTCAAATGACGATCATTTCCTACGCGCAACAACGTCCGCTATCGATGGCAAGAAGTCGCGACAACCGAAACGCAACCGCAGCTGAGGTATCAACATATCCTTCCAAAACGGATGATCGACTTCGACGGGGCATGCAGATTTTGATGGAACTATGCCGATCCAAGCATCGACGTCAATGGACAACACTTGGATGATTATGGCGCAGCAGCAGACGTAATCTCCAATTGATCCGGTAACGATTCGCAATACACGAAGAGTTCAAGTTTGCACTCGACTATGATTGGCTGATATTCGGATTGGGGACTTCTGATTGGCTCAGACCAATTCCATGCCAATCTTGGAAATTCAACATGTAACACTGCAACACGTTGAAGTTGGTGCACCGGCTATGAATCGCATGCGACAAAGCACGTGCGACTGGACAAATCGAGATCACATTATAGCGAGATTGGAGAAGCTTGGGGGGAAGTGTGATGATGGCAACTGCGCATCGTACATCAGCTCCTCCAACCCGCAGCCTGCGCTCGTGGAGTGCGCGCTGTAGAACTATAGTCAAGCCGATCCCAGCTAGACTCCTCGCGCAACCGGCAGCCGCCCTACAGGAAGAACACACCGAACCCTGGCTGCACTGCAGATTACTCTAAGATTATGGTACTTTGGACGGCCTCCCCTGGACTGCTAGAGATGGCAGGCGGAGGCGTCCGCGAGTTAGATTTAGCTCACTTTGCAATTGGCTTTCTTGGTCACAATACAAGTAGACATTTGCCGGGAGTTCCAGCTCCCAAACCTTTGTTGTACACGTCACACCTCCCTTGCACGCAATAACAGTAGCTAGTACTTTCTGTAATGTTAAGAAACACTTGTCTAAGTATGGAAGCTAACCTTTGCAAATGAGGCCTTCACAGCCGCGATCAGGCCGTCGGTGTCGAACGTGGGGGGTCTTGTACTGCAGCGACTGCAACGAATGGAAAAGCCCTAGGTCCAATACGGTCATGTCAGGTGAACGCGGCGGCTGGCAGACCATTTCGATGTCCCATCCGTTCTCCTGGTCAGCCTCGACAATGTCTGCGTTGTCAACTTGCACATGGGGGCCAGCGTTGTCTTGCTGCGCCTTGATTGTAATCGACTTTCTACCTGCAACATTCAAGCAACATACATCAACGTAACAGTAACGTTAATACATCCCGCGACATTACCGCGACATTACCGCGACATAATAACTTCAGCTTTACTTACCAGGCCATTTCTCTCGAATGGCAGGAAAAACCTTCTCGCGCAGCAACTTGATGTAGACGGCGCGTGTCATCGAGACGTTCTTGGTGATCGGATCTCCTTTCGCATGCTTCTTTGACTTTCGCTTGGCCTCGGTCTGCTCTACGATGGGCCAAATGCCTATCTTGCCATCAAAATAGCACTTCCTCCCAAATTCATAGCGAGGCCTGGCTACTGCAGCCAAGAACATTACCTTTCCAATGTACCTTTAGTTTGGGCACGACCGGTACGGCAAGTCCTCATCCTTAGCTAAGTAGTACTTTGCATTCGCCTTGTAGAGGTTGAACCACTTTTCATCGAGGTGCACCGTGTCGTACATGTGGTGAACACGGAGCGCCTTGGCTCCTACTTAATCTAAATAATAAAACGAATAAATATGGGTCAGCAAAAACAATGATTAATATTAGAAGCCACACTCAATAACAATATGTACCTATGTGGCGCTCAACGTGTGACAGAGCCCACGATAGCCGTCGGGTCTTGTGCAGAGCTGAGAGGGTTGGCCGAACGCGGGAAATCCGTCTGCGGACGACGTTGCGCTTCAAGTAGCGCATCAGGGTTGTTTTGGGTATGCCCGTAGCAGCAGCAAGCGAGCGCACGCTCTGCCGCTGGCAGAGCGGTACTTCGCGGATCCTCTCGACCGCTTCGTCATCAGTGAGGCAGCGAGGTGGCGGCGGGCGCTGCTGGCGGCGGCCCAACAGCTCACCGATGTCGTGGCGCTGCCGCCACACCTTTCTTATGGTATGGCGGTGCAACCCAAAGCCCAACGCCACAGCGGCAATACTGCCACGCGGAAGACGGCCGCCGACGGACCGTTGGGCGAGGTGTAGCGCAGCAGCCACCTTGAGATGGGGCGAGAGGTCGGGGTCGTTCGGGCGGCGTGGCATGGCGGAGCTTCTGGGCTTGCTTCGGGCTGTTGGAGCGAAATGAGTTGTGAGGACTGCTGTGCGGGGGCAAGTCCGCCAGAAGTGGATCAAGGTAGTGAAAGCGCGACAAAAGTTATGTAGGTCAGACCTTCAGTTTAGACGGCAAGCAAGTAGATGAAAAAAAGTTTTTTGTCCAATCAAATATCCATGTATATGTTGTGTGGTCCACCAAAAAACCCTATGGGCGATAGTACGGTGGACCAGAGAAGTATGTGTTACATTAGAGAGATTTCGCAAGTGTCCGAATCCGATTCCAGTTCGCTTACGGATACAAAAATGGGCCACCAGTCTCGTATTTGGAAATCGGATTGGGATTTCGGGTCCAGACGTCCGGATCCAGAGGCCCCATTCCGGAATTTGTTTCCGAAACGGAATTATGTGCACCACATGAAAACAATGTACACCACATGAACAGTAGCAGTTTAGAAAGGCATGTAAATTTACAGAGCCTATAAATTACGTTTTTAGGAGGGTTTGAGCAGCAGAAGTGTGAGAAAAATATAACAAACTTCGCATTAACTGAGTAGATTCCGGTCAAATCAATGGTAATATTAACCCTTTCGCGGTAAAAGGATACAGAAAGCGCCCTTTAGATGATTTCACAAAAGACGGTAGAGTGTACCCCCTCTTAAAGGGCGCTTCCTGTGCCCTTTTGCACAAGCTCAAGCTAGTAATCAACCATCTTTTAAAACAAATAATAATCGGTACGCAGAGTAATCATCATGTAATCATTGTCCATACAAACGCTAAGTCATACGCATCCATACTATGTATCCTGCAAATCACCGTATCTGGCATGTCCCATGAGACACACCGAAAAGACTCCGTAACTCTGTAATAGGACGCCTAGAGTGCCCTTTTAGAAGGAAATATCAATGCGTTGTATACTATAGTTTATCAAGGATACTCACGAAAGGGTTAAGCATGGCCGCAGATAGAGTGTAATACAGTTTATGTGTGGTATTCCCCACCCTCACGGACCGGTATATGAGCGTTCACTGCAGTTTGAGTGTTGTTTGAGTGCTGTTGGTTATGTTGTGCAGGACAACTGCAGCTGCAAGCAGTCGGTGGTCCACACCATCCATCCGTTACCCATAAATGGGCGTTTCAGATTCTGATTGGGATTCGAGTTGCAAAAAAACGAGGGCTAAAATCCGAATCCAAAACAAATCCTACCAGGAAAACTGGATTAGGAATCGGATTCGGACACTTGCGAAATCTCTCTATTATACTCTTTATTAACATATCACGGTTTATTTATAATATTCAAATAGTATGTAATATTTTATTTCATATAATACGCTACCAATAAACATTCGAATTTGTATATTCATTGTGCAACTTATTTTTTAAAGAAGTAGATCTACTTAAAGTTTAGACATTTTTAAAAAAACTAGTGTATATGCAGTCAATATATATATATAGGTTAAAATACATTTCCTGTAATGATTGCAGTTTTGGGTACATGTTACTTTTTGGCTATTCGTTAATACACAGCTACTGAGTGTGTCAGTTTCACGTTACAAATCGTCGACGCACAGTCCGTTTTGGGATTATAATAAAATTACGGGCGTATTTCGTCTTTTCCCCTACTTGTAAACAAAGTAAACATCGACAATATTGAAAACGTTTACGTAACCGGCCAAATACACACAAAGTTGTATTTTAGCCAACGCAGGGGTCTGATTGGCCAGTGGTGGTCTCAGACTGGGGTATCGACAGTAATCACTACCGGTACCCTTGCCTTCGATGCCGTACCGATTGCTACACTTGTAGCACAGAGAGTAGCTTTTTTGGTCGAGAAACGCAACCCCTGTCATACAAAAAGAACGTGTGACACCCGATTCTCAGTTGCAAATTGGAGGTCCAGGACGCAAGCAAAATAGCAGCACAGACACCATGCGCCCCAAGCGATACTAAGCTATCCTCGCAGAGTTCATGTCGTTTCACGACGAGTGCAGCTACACAGCTGACGCGACGTTCACCAGCGAAGCCGTACTCAGAATCTCCCCAGAGGACGTGTGTAGATGGATGAACTACCGCGCGTTTGGCAAGCCAGACCCGAGTGACGACGCCAAGCCTGTCCATGTTAGAGCCTCGACGCTAGAGTACGCGAAGAAGGCCTTATCGTGCTTCATGCCTCGCGTCACGGTTCCATGGGACCCCATCAGGAAGGAAGGGAACCCTACACGCTCCGAGTCTGTGAACAAGGTGATCAAGTCCGTGAAGCGCTTTGAAGTTCAAAGAGAAGGTGGGAAGTCAGCTGCGAGACGCCCCATTGAGTTCGAGGAGTTCCTCAACCTGCTGGAGCTCGTCCGCTCGTCTCACCCACAGGGCGTGCTCATCTTCCTGGTGAGTGGCGCTCTTACTCTGCAGTTGCATCTCATCACGCGGATTGACGACATGATGAAGTTAAAGTTCGACAGCTTTTCGCCGAACGTGCAGCACCCAGGCACGCTGTTGTGCCAGCTCCGGTGGTCGAAGAACATTTCAGAAGAGCGTGATTCGCCCGAGCAAATTCTTCTGGGAGTTTAGACCCTCGCGTTTGCGTGCTGCTAAACATGGCAATACATTTAGAGACCAGCTCAAAAGAGAGCACGTCTGCGTATGTGTTTGGTAACGCACAGGGTGGTGACCAAATAGTACGTCGGTTTCTGCAGGACGTGTTCGACAGAGGCGATTTTCACAAGTTAAAGCAGGGCAACTTGGGCACGCATAGTTTGCGTAAGGGTGCAGCCGCGTATGCGAGTCGAAGTGGGCTTCCGAAGGACTACATCAATCGTCGCGGTCGATGGCGTACTCGCAAGAGTATTGTGGACGTGTATATTGATAACACGCAGCCCTATCCAGATGCGGTTGCTGCTGCCGCGCTGGCCGGTCCTCTTGGGCCATGCATTTACGTGCTAAAACAGGGTGTTCAATCCGTCACGGATACGCTCCTAGTGGACCAAATCACCAGTACGATCAAGCAAAAGATGGAAGAAGGTGTTGCGCGAAGCTTGGCGTTGCCGCTGCTGTGGGCATCACTTGTGAGCGACGGAAGCTTTGACTACAAACTGGTTCCAGTGGAATTGAAGCAACGCGTCGTGCAGGCGTACACCTACGCAGGAGGCAACATTGCAACAAATCCTGTGAGACGCGTGCCTATTCACGTTGCTGGTGACGGAGCTCAGCTCGAGCTAATTGAGCTGCAAGATGGCGTCTCCGGCGCCTCAGAAGTAGCGCCCACCGAGCCGACTCGAGCAGGTACGTCGGTGGATAGCAAGTGCTGCATCCTCGGAGCCCCGAGAGAGCAGATCCAGCCCGCCGATGGGTACACAAGATGAGAACAAGTTCAGCAGATCACGGATCGTTGGGGGACCCCTCCGTAAGTCGGTGTCTGGACGCTGGTGGGAAGCTTGATCAGGCCTTAACCAGATTTTGGCCGATCCCGCTACACCACATTGGCGATAACTGGATGTTTTGGAGTCTCCTATAAAAACAAGGGTAATGTCTGCGACGGGACGCTAAAATTTATGAGGATAGATCAATGTGGGCGAGTTGATCCCGTTCCACGAAGTGCAATCGAATGCGAGTGATCCTCCCTAGCATATCTAAGTAAGGCGGTACATCTCAGATTCCCCATTGTTTTCCCGGAATATCGACTCCCAGATTTCTCGTTCCTAGACTTACGTCCCACAAAATTCCAGGAACAGCTTCGGCTTGATTTGTTCTGAGGTTCCACACCCGGGAACACTTGACTTTACTATGACACCCGCCAAGACCCAAGCTGTACCCAGCAACTCCGGGAACGTATCCAGTTTGGCGACCCTTCAACCCCAGGACAACACACACCCTGTACCAGCCGAGACGGATCGAAGTTCTAAGTAGCTTGAGGTCGGTCAAAGAGGGATATAACCGTTTTCTAGGTGAAAACAACGCATCGCCTCATCACATATGTCCAGTAGGCTTAGACCCAGGAGGGGTTAGCGTACGGTAAGGGAAATACATACTCAATGCTACGCGAGCGTGGTGTTGGAGCCGGTGAGTACTCGGATTCAGCGAGAGTGGGCTTCATCTAGGTGGTGAGTCAGTCGACTGTGGGGGCAAACTCGCTTACCGTGCTCTGCTCCTGTTACTCGGCACCTTAGCTCAGATTGGAAGCTGCGGGTCGTTGAGCAGGTAGGAGATGTTCTTGTTCTTGATCATGGCGTACACGAGCTGCTGGTTGTCCTCATACTGATGAGAAAGGCATAACATCGCCTACAAACCCTGTATAATCCTAATTTGTATTCACCCATTCATTATAGACCTTTATATAATGTCGTAACGAGGCGTCATCATAAACGTATATAGCTTTAAGCTTCAACCTAAAAATAGTTATGCGATGAACCTAAGAATAAAACTAAACTTCAGTCTGAACTTCTGTGGAGCTCACAAGCCAATTCGTCTAAGACCTCGCAAGCCTTCCGTCTCCGTCTCTCTCCATGAACACGACAGACAGTTGGGATCTTCCGTGTCTCGAGTTCGGTACCTTCTCCAGCCCCGAGGAGGCCCAACAAGCTATAAATGCGTTCTTAAGAGACCATGGCTACGCAATCGTCCTAGAAAAGTATGTGTACGACAAATCGGCACCTCCTCAACGACGACGCGCCATATATGCCTGCGACCGACATGGTGGGAGAAAGCCTTATCAACCTTGGGCTAACACCAAAAGAAGGCCCAATGCAGCTTCCCGGCGGTATATGTGCCCCATGAAAACTAACGTGCTTCGACAATGGTCCGATCACTCTTAAGTGGTTCATCGATATACGAGGCATCGAGACCGCACACAATCACCCCCATCCGAATCGCCATCCGCCCACCCCAAGCACAGACAGAGTGACATGACAGACAAACTCCGTAAATCGATCGACGCAGACACGCAAACCGGCGTGAGTGCATCCCAATCTTTGGCAAGAATTGTGGCGGCAAACCCCAAAATTTGTATTCAGCCTCAAGTTGTCTACAACGCGCGGAACAAGTCGTTCAATTTCAGGCTCGAAGGAAAAACCAGAATGCGATTTCTACTTGACACTCTAAGTAGCGATTCGTATTTTGTATCTCACAAAATTGGACCTGAAAATCGGATCTCGCATCTGTTCTTTGCCGCTCGAGAGTCGATCGATATTTACAAGGACAGCCCTGATGTGCTGCTCCTCGACTGCATCTACAAAACCAACAAATTTAAGATGCCCTTGCTGAATATCGTCGGTGTATCTGGGATGAATATGACGATTCACGTAGCTCAAGTGTATTTGAAAGGAGAGGAGAAGGATGATTACATTTTCGCACTCAAGTCTCTTAAAACCCTGATGACGGAGCAAAATATTCCTTTGTCGCAGCTGATTCTCGTAGACAGGGATCTCGCTCTGCTCAACGCCCTAGAAGAAATTTTCCCAGAAGTACCGGCACTCCTGTGTATTTGGCATGTTGTAAATGGCGTCGAAGCGCAAGCAAGGCGCTCGTTTCCAAAGGCCCTTGATCCTGAGAAGTCGACCCCACTATGCCCAAAGTGGAAAGATTCATCGCAGCACAGGGAATTTGGTGACGCTTTCTACAAAGTGATCCGGTCGACGACGGAGGAGGAGTACAACAAAAATCGTGAGTATTTGCGCAAGTTTTCTTCTACTAAAGCCGTTTATGTGGACCGTATCTGGCTAGACTTTTGGAAACGGCATCTTGTTCACTACTGGACAGACCAAGTGACACACTTCGGGCTGCAGGCCACTTCGCGGGTAGAAGGATACCATTCGGCGCTTAAGAGATGGCTTCGCTCGTCAAGAGGTGACATGCTCACTGCATTCACCCGTATGCAGCACTCATGGTCTCTCACGAATAGGAAGTACTTAGATCGACTGTGTACGCCTAAGATCATGGTACTGATGTCTCTCAAGAAACCATTATTCCATGGTGTGACAACAGTGATCCACAACTATGCCCTGAAACGATGCCTCGATCAACTCAACCTGATCACTATGAACCCATGCATTGGTAGGTTCACCCGCACCACTGGTATCCCGCGCTGTCACAAAGTTGACACTCCTCTGAAGCCCTCCGACTTTCATGCTCACTGGTGGGTCGATCGATCGAGTGCGCCTGTGCCTCCTCCACCTATTGTGTTGGAGCCGCTCACGATTCGCGAGCTTAGAGCGGCTCGGACACAGCAGTACCAAGCAGCCAGATCGCAGAAGAAAGGAGGAGGTGTGCGGGAAACAAGGCGTCGACCTTCTTTGAGCAAGGAGAGCAACAGCAAGCAGTACTGCATCACAATCGCAGCTGCCGTCGCTGGCAGCCACCCTGGTAACCACGCCACGACCCTTTTCAAGGCTCCCTCCAAAGGGTTTTCACCCTAACAAGAAGTAGCCCCGAAAATATTTGATATTTCTCACATGCACATCAAATATATAGTTTACTTCGACTTTTATGTCATTGGATGAAGAATAGATCTGGTAGTATGGTCGATACCTTTCAAAGATACAATTTACGTCATTCTTATAGAACTCTCTCGCGTATATCTGCCGTCGAGATGCGTATCTAGACACCCGCAGTTAAAACACTTGGATTGTAGAGTCAGTTGAAGTGAAACAATCATGGCTTAGCCGAACGTTTAGTCAGCGCGCTAACAGTACTTGGCCTATTTGACTCATATCTCGCTTGCTCCAACAGGTACCTAGCACGCGCGTCGCTATGGCTTAAGGCAGATGACTCATCAGGTAGTTCGTCGAAGAGCTGCACGCCGCTGGAAATGAAGTCGGCGTCCTGGCCTCTTTGATGGCAAGAAGGGCGCCGTAGAGCAGCGCATCACCGACTACTAGCCTATGATTCAGCTCGTGGAACTGCTGTGCGAGAGCAATTCGCGTGCGCGCACGAACCAACATATCCTTAGTCTGCATCGAAGTTCACAAGGTGCTGACCGTGGCCTGAGGGCCACGTTGCTCAGATAGGCCGACACGCGCAAGTGTAAAACTCGCTATCATATCTGCGGCAATGCAAGTGCGCGTTAGTACATTAGAGGGCGATAAGAGGATTATTAAGATGTGACTGGACTTCCGAGACGAATGGCAGAAGATGAACATGTAGACGCACTCAGGTGCGCGCAGACGTAGTGATCCAGGAAGCCCGTAGAGCTGAAGGACGTAGCTGTAATGTCATTGTAGATCAGGCACCCCGCGGCGTGAAGCGGCGCCGCCTATGCCGCAGGGGAAAGCGCCGATCGAGGTATGGACGCAGATTCCTGAGTGTTAGCGCTGGATCTCGTCCGAGTCGGAGGAGCACGGCAGCGTGTCCATAGTACTTAGTAGATAATAATGTGCCCCACACAAATTACCATTTTTTGGGTAAGGGTGGTGGCGGATAAGGAAAGGGGTGGTGGCGAATAACAACTCCCATGTAAAGCCGTTTGATCAGTTTAATCCGTAATGTATTTTAAATTACAGTAGCGTTTAATGCGCCCCACCGTGGTTGCTGGAACACGACCTTCGGGTATAGTGGAGCTCAGTCACATCTTTAATCATGTTGCTAGTTAAGATTCGCAATATAATTGTTTGATAAGACCAAAACGTGGTCTCATGAAACGAGTCCCCGTATAAATACCGTATAAATTACCAATGGATAAATCTACTGGAATATCGATCCCTGTTTCTATTTCATAGTCAAAACCGCGTTATCCAGAAACTTAAGTCCTCTAATTGGGCGCCTTCCAAAACCCTCACCAAAGGTCGCGCATAAAAGTTTAATCACGGGACCACAAATTTAGTCGATGGGTGGTAGCACAATTCGAGATCTATTTACAGATTACCTAATCCAACCAAAATATCTTTCACCTACAATAGATATCTATTGATTAGTTCCAGTGACGTGATCGGGCTTGTTTTACGCTTTCTATCTAAAGACAGTATGACTATTTTGCTGTCGAGCGCAGGGAAGGTAATCCCGAAATATTATGCAGCGTTTTCGCATTTGACGACCTCATGCCAGGCGACACCGTCACATGGTTCCAGAGGGTCGCCATCCGAGCCAAACCGAAATATGTATGTAATTGCGGTTAGCAACGGCTTTATCGGCGGCTATGCCATCCAAAAGACGGCGAAGGTTGACGAGCTTCATGAACCGTGAAACACGATCGCTTCAACGATGCACAAGAGCTGGGAGCTGGTCACCAGCGCAGCGCAAGATCTACGTAGAGAATATGATGGCAATGAGAGCGAATAGAAAGCTGCGAATGACGTACAGTCATCGATTTATCGTTTTGATTAATTGATGCACCCGTAAAGTGGATCCCTAGCTTACGGCTCTATTTGTAGCGCACGTCATTCTTGTTCGTCGTCCTCATCAGCTACGTTTATCAGCAGATCTTCGAGGCGCATGAGCTCTTACACTTCATCTTCGTCCTTGTGTTTCGCGTTGAAAAAGACGTGAACAATCGTTTCAGCTCGCTCTATATCCAACTGGTTGCGCTGCTGAAAGTTTCTCACCGGCCAGAACGACTAGCTGGCGCAATGGAACACCTGCGACCGCTTGCAACCCACCGAACTGGTTAAACCCGCCCCGAATTGCGAAGGCTGGTAGCTTTCGCTCTTTTAGCAGCTCTCACTCCCGCGACAAGCTAATCCTTCAAATGTACCAAAATGAGGCGATACTGAGTTAGCTGGCTGAGGATTGTATCCACATTTTCGACACCGAAGCGTGACGACAACAAGTCTTCCACGGAGGCGCGCGCCGCAGCATTATTAATTCGCTCACCGCGTAACCGAAAATCCTCAGCTCGAGGGTGACGCCTCGGACCAAGCTGGGTGTCTGCATTGCTGCGAGCGGTGATGTATTGCGGCGACTTAGTCGTCAGCCGGAAGGCGGGGCTGTGGGGGCCCACGGCAGTCTACATGTAGATTGCCGCGCCGTTTCCCGTTAGAAACCCGGCCACGAGTGACGCCGTGGGCCCGCCTGGAAGTCATTGTCTACTTGTATTTGCAGGCTTAACACTGATATGGCAGGTCACCGGATCGGTGGGTGTGGGGCGCGAGGACAAGCTGCCACCTTGCGTGTTATCTCACCCACTTCACTACATCTCGCAGGCTGACGACCTGAGGCGCCGAGCAACGAGTCGACGGGGTGCGAGAGTGTGACGGCTCTCGCTTCCAGCCCCCACCTCCCCAAACGAGTCAGGGTGGGCTGTGCCACGCTGGTGATCAAGTGCGCGCTTCACAGTGACCTCTGCCGGCCAGACGTCAGCTCGTAGAGCCCCCACAAGACACCTATTTCCCACAGCAGAGTTGATGGTGCTGGAGGAGCACCGGGTTGCCGGGATGGACGCGTATGGGCCATCACACCGGGACGGCTATTGAAGATCGTTAGTTTTGCTAAATGAACTCAATATACCACACACTGAAAATGAAAAAAAAAAAACGAAACCGAAGATCCTAGAGGTACACTTGATTGTGAGCATCATCACACACAAAGCGCTCCGTGGCGATTCCCTCTGCAGTTTTTATCTCGCGAGCAGTCAGCTTACACGGGGTGAACTCCGTTGGAAAGTTCAACAATATATTTTCAACTTCGCAGATCGGAGTTGGGTCGCTTTCAAAAAGCCATTGTATGCTTCAATACAATTTTAAGCAGGGCAGCCCACGCTTCAGTCTCGACACGGCCTTGCGACTCGTGACGAGGTCAAAAACAGCTGGTTTCCTGTGCTGTGCCTCGCCTTTGTATGCCGGAAATCTCGGGTGGATAGCACTGAAAATAGAACTGATTGTGCGGTGACGACACTCTCCAGACACCCCAGCAATGATTCCCGGCAAGTATCGCCAGCAAGAACGAGGGATCTTCTAAGAGATTTGAGGCTCTCAGAAGTCAGGACGTAGTACAACACCAAGGCGACGAAGAGCTCATCTCCAGCTTAAAAGTAGTCGTAGGAAAAGAACTGACGGAAGCCGACTTGCACAATTTGAGTGAGAATCAACAATGATCGTGTTCATCAAGTGTTGTTGTGTAGGGGAAAGCTTCGCAAGCCTCAATGCCCCCGCAGACCTACTTTGGCTATATAGGTCCCCGTTGTGGAGATGCACTCATGCACGAGTAATTCCGCGGAGTCCGCGGACACTCTCCTCGAAAACCTTCCTCGCAGTCGCCGTCACTCGCAACCTCCACTTCAACCTCATTGTAGGACACACACTCAGCAAGTGTGTTCGTGCAGTCGTCACAGCGTGACCGCAGTTAAGTAACGTATCTTCTCCTTGAGATTACGGCGTACTGTACAGTAAACCACATACTGTAATTCCTCTCAAATAAAAGAGCATTAACTCATAGCAGCCGGTTTGAAGCTCACGCAGCCGCGGCAAGTGCTACAGCATGTCTTTCACGAGAAGGTGAAGCTGTGACACACGCAGCCATAAAAGAGCACGTGAGGGAACTGGCTCTGAAGCTCGACCTTATTGGTAGCAGCGTTTCAGTCCATGGTAACAACACGTGCTTGACGTTGGCCACAAAAAACTACGGTGTCGTGACTCGTGTCCCATGTGTAGACCGACCCAAGGATGGATCAGAACTTGTCATATAGTTAATGACTGCCATGTCGTTGATGTCCGTCCATGTGATACCGCTCAGCGAAACGGTAATGCGTCCAACAGACTGGTCATACGCAATATCCAGTAGCGAGTTTGTCAGCCGGAAGGACGAGGGAGGAAATGCTCGGGTGCAGTGCCTGCAGAGCTTCGAGCAGCATACGATGTTTGCCCTTGTAGATCGATAATCGGGTGGTAAAATTCCACGAAGCGAAGTGTTTAGATAACTCCTTGAGTACTGCGGTATTCATCTTCGGTTGAAATACTGAGTACTGCGGTATTCATCTTCGGCTGAAATATTCGTGATCTTGTAGGAGGGAGATCGCTCTCTCACCAGTGAAGCACGCGCTTCTCAACTCACTCGTCGTGCGTGCGGCTAGAGCTGTGACCGAGCTAGCCACATCGCTTGCACGAGACGTCCTTGCCGTCGACGTACATGAGACTGGCTTTCGATTTCTTCCACAAGTCGGAGTGGCATAAATGGCAACAGCGTCGATCGAACAGCGCTGGTACTTAACAGATACTGACAGCACCCACAATTTCGTAATATTCCTGGTCCATTTGTCTCATACGATACAATATTAATGATGACGGGGAGCACATTTGTATCCACGCAGAACAAACTGTTTTTCTAGAACTCTGAGCACATTTGTATCCACGCAGAACAAACTGATCAAGGCAAACGGTGGTTACAGCACCTTCATTCCAGAGTCAAGTTCTTGCAGCGTGGTGAGTCAGCACGCATTGTAGTAAACCTATCGGATTTGTGTACAGGAAGCCGAACCAGCGCTCTCGCAAAGTGGCCAGGTTCGTACTGTCTATAACTGCTTTATATATACATATTTATTATTTTAATGTTTTGCGTCTAGCGTACAAACCTGTGTGTAAATAGATTGACAAAGAGGGGGAGGTTGTGCTCCCCGGCAGGTTGCCCAGTAACCATGAAGTAGACCAGGGTATCTTCATCACGTACCACGAGAACCGACGCATTTAAAGATAAAGAGGTAGTCTCCACGGCACAGATACTTCGTCGCAACGGCGCAAATCGACTATGTGGAGCGGGTTCAATCATTCCTTGGAGGCTTCGCTCAAGAGAGAGGCAACGTCTCTAGAAGCGTCGTGAACGAGGTAATGATATTCTACTAGTGTTATAAATCGTGTGCAGATGTAGTCATTTTCTTTGGTTGGCCAACGCCGCCGTTTCCTTGTCATGCTGAACGTTGGGATAAGCCTTCTGCTTTCAACCCATTGTGTCTCCTTAACCCCCCCCCCCCCCGCACTCACGGGGTTTTCCGGGTCCTGACTTTGATCCATATACACCATGTTAAAGCTGTATACTACATGTAAGAAATATGCGTATTTGATCTAAATATTGTCTTTCATAAGTACGTCACATGTCTATAATCTGCGGGAAACTGATAGACACAGACAGATGAACATGTTGTCTAAGACGCCCTCGTATAGGTAGCTACTAATTAACAGGGTGTATATACTACAGCTTTGGGTGTCCTTTTTATTGGGGTTGAACAAAAGTCAAACAAAAGCGCAGGTTTATGCAAGCATAAACCTATGATTACATCCCAAATGCCAGGCTATGCATGCCTCGAAAACAAAACACCGTTGTACCTAGCTAGCAATCAATTGCCACCCCCTCTACAAATGCTACATGTTTTTGGCTAACGCCGTGTCTGTATAATTATAGCGTACGCCCTGCTCAATTTTCTCCTACTTGGCCACTTTCTCAGGCTACTATTCTTTTGGTGGGGCTCAAATTAGCTTGCGTAGGTCCATCCAACGTCTTACAGAGTAATATGTAGTGTATATAGTGTTGTTTTGTGTTTGTGTACCTCTTCTTTTGCATACCCTAGTATATCGGGTGCAAAAAGTCAAGCCATTAGAGCCAGTAGGTACATTCAAAGCGTATTCCCTGTCTGATCCGATCGGAGTACCCACGTGCAAAGTAGGAGGGCACTGTCTCATACACATGATGGGGAGAGCTGTTTTTGTGAGCAATCAAATGGTAAGTCTAATCCAACTTTCTTTGTAATTCCCACTCGTTCTTTGCACATGTACTCACCTATACCTGTGCATTTCACGTAGATAAAGACGTGCTGTTCTTTTTCATAACATATAGTCATATACAACCTGTGAGTGCGGGGGGGGGGGGGGGGTTAATAGACTGTCATAACCTAATAGATATCACGCAGTCCGTCTATACCTGTTGAGCTATCAACAAGCCTCTTTAACTTCTGCCAGCGCGATTCCAGCATATGCATAGCACACAGCAGGAATACACTACATCAATGTTATCATACTAATGCACACACGATGACGATCTCACGCGCCTCCGTTTCTGCGCTTGAGATAGTTATGCCTTGCTGTAGCAATGTGCTCTCCCCAGTTAGCAGCCGGTAATGGTACTCACTCAACTCGCCTTGCGCCCAAACTCCCCTTCAGATAGATAGTGACGTCGTCTCGAGTGGTCATTGTCTTGTAGGTATGAATTGCAGAAGCAACAACGTGCCCCATCTTAGCTTGTAGCTTATTGAAGGGGACGTTCTCCTCGTCGAATGTGAAGGTAGGGTTCTCAATGCTGACGTTCGTCCGACTTGTTTTTGTAATCACGCCGATTGTGTTGGAGACATGAGCGAGGGGCATCCATGCTTGCGGTTACCAGTCGTAATTACGTCTTGAACCATCGGAATGCCTGGCCTTCAAATAAACATTCAGCCCGATGTAAGTATATACTACCTCCGGTCCGAAAAACAATATGCATCCACCAAATTGAACGATTAGTGACAGACCAATCAAATTGAAGGTAATGTTTAGGCTCGATATTACTGCTACCAAACAGAGGTTTTAGGCTTGAGCATCAACAGCCGCAACCGCCTCAGCCGAACACGGCAGACAGCGAGGCAGCCTGCCATTCCTCGTCAGCACATCCTTTCTCAAGTTAGGGATGTTGTAGCTGTTGCCACCACCAGCAAGCATTGATGCCTCAAGTACGATTTGCAGCGTAAGGAAGTACCGGTTGGTGGTGGCACTTGACATATCCTCGAATGCGGCATTCACGGCCGCATTGACCCCGTCGACGTCCCGCGTCTGCTTCTTGTACTGCAGCGACTGCAGTGAGAGAACCAGCTCAAGTCGAGCACGTTTTTATAGTCAGGGCTTCGCGGTGGCTGGCTGGCGAACTTAATCGACCAGCCGCCCGCTGCAGCCGCTGCTTTCACTGCGGTTCGGTCCGAGGCACGGTGAGGCGGGCGTTGTCCTGCTGTACGATTGCCTCTTCCTTACCTATACACACAAATAGGCATAATCAAAATAGTCAGCACAAAACATGATAAAACAAATGGCAAAAAAGTACCTGGCTAAGCGCGCAAGCACACAGGTCGAATGACAGCAGCTCTTACTGTTCGCGGTGGTGATGGTACATTTTTTGGATGGCGTTTCTGCAACGTTAATAACGACAACATGATGCGTCTTAGCACAACGTTAACCAACGCTAACCACTAAATTCGTACTTAAACGGTGCGAAACTGTAAATAACTCAGATGGGCTAGGACGGGTGTCACGGCGCACAAACCCCAAACATGGAGGTGTCGGCAGGAAATATGTTGCCCTGCGTAAACCCAATAACTCTTTCTTGCAGGGTTTAACCCTATCGGGCCGAGCGAGATGTGAACATGCTTGGCCCTAGGTTTAAGTCCGTGCGCTACGCACACGGCCCTTAAACCACAGGCGTTGTTTTGGCTTGACGAGCAGGCTATCTTTCATCCCCTCCAAAATTTAACGTTTCAGGACGCACTTCGCGTCTTTATAGCTTTAAAAAAATCTGAAACGGTGTATTTTATTGCTAAGACTTGTTGTATTATATTTTAAAACATACTGCCAATTCTCTTCATCATCCGAGGCAAGCTCGGCGGCTATATTGACAGCGAAGAGCTGCCGCTTAATCCATCCGGTCACTACTACACTGTCGAGGAGCATGGCTGGATGGACGCGGTAGAATGGCCATTTTATGTGAGTAATGTGTTAACACATGAAGTCGATGGCCTCCTCCTTGATAATTTTGTTTCGGAGGAGGGGCAGCGGGGCGTTTTCGAAGAAACAAATGCTGCAGTGGTGACTTACCCGCCTAATACGACGGTGGTTTGTCAACCGCTCGACGTTGGCGTGATTGGCCCACTAAAAGCAAAACTTCGGGGTGTTACAGGAGGCACTCCAAAGCAAAAGCGCCTCCGTGCAATTGAGTCTACAATTGCGGCCTGGGAAGAATTAGCGGAAGCCACCGTAATTCGTAGCTTTGAGAAAGCAATTCCTAGGTATATGATCTGATAATAGCATCTTCTTTTTACAAAACACACGTATTTTTTTTGTACAAATGATTTTTTTCGTCAAATGAAAACTCTGCCGGGTTTTAATGTCAGTGGAAGCTTAATGTTTATCCCCCATTTCGTCTACCCGTAGGTTTTGAATCCTACCGGTAGGATGACTTCAAAATTAGATTACTTAAAACTGACCAGGAACTGCAGCTTCTAACTTCGCACACAGCTTGCAAGGATACCCAAGTTGTACCAACTTCGTTTTCACGATGTCTTTCGCCCTCTAGATCATCAATACAGACGACCCCCCCCCCCCCCCAGTTGTGGCACCTGGTTCTTTGATTATCCCGATCAAATCGATTGCTGATTTCGTCCATCTAACAGTATGTATAGCTTGATCGACACGTCTCCCTCTCAAATCATATCATAATTCCGGTGCCACTACTGGGGAGTCTGAAATCCGGGCTCATACTCTCGAGTCGACCTATCCATGCACGTCATGATCACTCTATGCACTACGTATGTTGTTGCACACTCCTATATATATATATATATATATATATATATATATTGGCTCAACCCTACCGGTTGGATATAGCCATGCCTACGGGTAGGATTTTAACCATGGATAAATATACATATAGAGGATGCTATTCAGTGTGCCGGCTTTGTGAGTCGTTATCTGTATGCGCGAAGCACGTCATATCGATATGATACGGATCACCGCTTGCTAACAGCGTATCAACAGACAACCAGCAGAGGGATACAGGGGTGGTCTCGACCGCGACTTGACTGCCTTCCAGCGGAGTGGTGACTTGACTGCCTTCCAGCCGAGTGGTATGCGTGCGGCTTGGCGGGGTGCGTGCTCATCAGGTGACAGGCAGGCTAGGGTTGGCCCGTTGTATCGATCGATCGAGTTGTTTGAGGTTTTCTGATGTGGCGTGCGTGTTTGTATGTCCGTGTTGTGGGTTTATTTGGCGTGTATGTTGACGGCGTTGCTGTGTTTTTTTTTTACGTGGATGTGCGTGGGCACGCAGGCGCAGGGTGGGTGGTGTCAGAGAGAGAGAGTATGTGCGTGTTTGGGATGTTGGTTTGTGCGTTGTTTGTTGTTTGTTGTTTGTTTGTTTGTGTGTGTGTTTGAGCGTGGAATGTGCACCGTTGGTCTAATGGTTAGGATTCATCCCTTCCAAGGATGAGGTCGGGGTTCGATTCCCCGACGGCGCATCTTTTGCCAGCTGTTGTTGCGCATACCCCGTCTTTCGCGCGCTTTTTGGCCGACGCGTATGCCTTACGGCATGTCGGTAACCCCCCTCGACCTCGGGCTCGGCTCCATACTTGTTATTTCCTGTTCAGCTGTGCCTGAACGCAAGAAAACTACAGACGCAAGCACGCGCTTCCAGGGCGAACTTGGCGAACTTGGCGGGTTGGGTGCGGTCCGCAGCGGCTGTTGGACGGGGCGTGGCGTGTTGTCGGTCTTGAGTGGGGTGGCGCGTTGACGTTAGGAGGTGTTTTGTTTTGACTAGGGTTGTGGTTCTTGTGGGGTTTGTTTGGCGATAACATGGGTTTTGTCTGGCGCGCCGTTGGTCTAATGGTTAGGATTCGTCCCTCCCACGGACGAGGTCGGGGTTCGATTCCCCGGCGGCGCATGCCTTCCTTTGTTTGCCGTGACCGGTCCATAGTCGGTGGCTTAGCTGCAGACTCGGTTGTTTCTTGCTCAGTGCACCTTTTGTCAATTTTGACTGGGGAGACTGTTGCTCGTTGCCGAGGGCTTGGGCGCATTCCCAGCGCCCCGCTGGCCCGTGCCAGTCTCTCTTGGCCCTCAGGAGTCGCGCTGTTTAGCCTACCGGTGTTACTTTGACGAACGGGGCATCCAGATCCGAGTGCGATACCAGACAGTCGACGCTTGATATACGCCGAACTCACACGGTTGGCATCGTGAGAGGTACATGCGCGAAGCACGCCATATCGGTATGATACGGAGCACCGCTTGCTAGTAGCGTACCAAAAGACAACCAGCAGAGGGATACAGGGGTGGTCTCGACCGCGACTTGACTGCCTTCCAGCCGAGTGGTATGCGTGCGGCTTGGAGGGGTGCGTCCTCATCAGGTGACAGGCCGGCTAGGGCTGGCCCGTTGTATCGATCGATCGAGTTGTTTGAGGTTTTCTGATGTCCGTGTTGTCGGTTTGTTTAGCGTGTATGTCGACGGCGTTGCTGTGTTTTTTTTTTACGTGGATGTGCGTGGGCACGCAGGCGCAGGG